>CAUYLG010074673.1:0-59865 GCA_963573385.1 Cacajao melanocephalus | reverse complement strand
TGAAACTCCTAAATGATTACTGGATAAATAATGAAATGAAGGCAGAAACAAAGATGTTCTTCAAAACCAATGAGAATGAAGACAACATACAAGAATCTCTGGGACACATTTAAAGCAGTGTCTAGAGGGAAATTTATAGCACTAAATGCCCACAAGAGAAGCAAGGAAAGATCTAAAATCAACACCCTAACGTCACAATTAAAAGAACTAGAGAAGCAAGATCAAACCAATTCAAAAGCTAGCAGAAGACAAGAAATAACTAAGGTGAGAGCAGATCTGAAGGAGACAGAGAAAAAAAATCCTTCAAAAAATCAATAAATCCAGAGCTGGTTTTTTGAAAAGATCAACAAAATAGACTGCTAGCCAGACTAATAAAAAAGAAAAGAGAGAAAAATCAAATAGATGCAATAAAAAATGATAAAGGGGATCTCATTACTGATCCCACAGAAATGCAAACTACCATCAGAGATTACTACAAATACCTCTATGCAAATAAACCAGTAAATCTAGAAGAAATGGATAAATTCCTGGACACTTACACCCTCCCAAGACTAAACTAGGAAGAAGCTGAATCCCTGAATAGACCAATAACAAGGTCTGAAATTGAGGCAGCAATTAATAGCCTACCAACCAAAAAAAGTCCAGGACCAGACAGGTTCACAGCTAAATTCTACTAGAGGTACAAAGAGAAGCTGGTACCATTCCTTCTGAAACTGTTCCAAACAATAGAAAAAGAGAGAATCCTTTCTAACTCATTCTGAGGCCAGCTTCATCATGATACCAAAATCTGACAGGGGCAAAACTGAAAAAGAAAGTTGCAGGCCAATATCCATGATGAACATTGATGTGAAAGTCCTTAATAAATACTGGCAAACTGAATCCAGCAGCACATCAAAAAGCATATCCATCACGATCAAGTCAGCTTCATCTCTGGGATGCAAGGCTGGTTCAACATACACAAACCTATAAATGTAATCCATCACATAAACAGAACCAAAGACAAAAACCACATGATTATCCCAATAGATGCAGAGAAGGTCTCTGACAAAATTCCATAGCCCTTTATGCTAAATACTCTCAATAAACTAGATATCAGTTGAATGTATCTCAAAACAATGAGAGCTATTTGTGACAAACCCACAGCCAATATCATACTGAATGGGCAAAAACTGGAAGCATTCCCTTTGAAAACTGGCACAAGAGAAGGATGCCCTCTGTCACCACTCCTATTCAGCATACTATTGGAAGTTCTGGCCAGGGCAATCAGACAAGCAAAAGAAATAAAGGGTATTCGATTAGGAAAATAGGAAGTCAAACTGTCTCTATTTGCATACATGATTGTATATTTAGAAGACCCCATCATCTCAGCCCAAAATCTCCTTATGCTGATAAGCAACTTCAGGAAAGTCTCAGTATATAAAATCAATGTGCAAAAATCACAAGCATTCCTATACACCAATAACAGACAAATAAAGAGCCAAATCATGAGTAAACTCCCATTCACAATTGCTACAAAGAGAATAGAATACCTAGAAATACAACTAACAAGGGATGTGAAGGATTTCTTCAAGAAGAACTACAAATCACTATTCAAGGAAATAAGAGAGGACAGAAACAGACAGAATAACATTCCACGCTCGTGGTTAGGGAGAATCAATATAGTGAAAATGGCCATACTGCCCAAAGTAATTTATAGATTCAACACAATCCTCATCAAGCTACCATTGACTTTTTTCAGGGAACTGGAAAAAACCATCTTAAACTTCATATGGAACCAAAAAAGAGCCCACATAGCCAAGACAATCATAAGCAAAAAAAAAAAAAAAAAAAAGCTGGAGGCAGAGGCATCATGCTACCTGACTTCAAACTACACTACAAGGGTACAGTAATCAAAACAGCATGGTACTGGTACCAAAACAGGAATATAGACCAATGGATCAGAACAGAGGCCTCAGAAATAATGCCACAATCTACAACCATCTGATCTTTGACAAACCTGACAAAAACAAGCAATGGGGAAAGGATTCCCTATTTAATAAATGGTGTTGGGAAAATTGGCTAGCCATGTGCAGAAAGATGAAACTAGATTCCCTTCCTTACACCTTAAACAAAAATTAACTCCAGAGGAATTAAAGCTTTAAACAAAGGCCTAATACCGTAAAAACCCTAGAAGAAAACCTAGGCAATACCATTGAGGACACAGGCATGGGCAAGGACTTCATGACTAAAGCACCAAAAGCAATGGCAACAAAAGCCAAAATAGACAAATGGGACCTAATTAAACTAAAAAGCTTCTGCATAGCAAAAGAAACTATCATTACAATGCACCAACAACCAACAGAATGGGAAAAAAAAATTTGCAATCTACCCATCTGACAAAGGGCTAATATCCAGAATCTACAAAGAAACAAATTTACAAGAAAAAACAAACAAGCCCATCAAAAAGTGGGCAAAGGATATGAACAGACACTTTCCAAAAGAGACATTTATGCATCCAACAAACGTATGCAAAAAAGCTCACCATCACTGGTCATTAGAGAAATTCAAATCAAAAGCACAATGAGATACCATCTCACACCAGTTAGAATGGCAATCATTAAAAAATCAGGAGACAACAGATGCTGGAGAGGATGGGGAGAAATAGGAACATTCTTACACTGTTGGTAGGAGTATAAATTAGTTCAACTATTGTGGAAGACAGGGTGGTGATTCCTCAAGGATCTAGAACCAGATACACCATTTGACCCAGCAATCCCATTACTGGGTATATACCCAAAAGATTATAAATCATTCTATTATAAAGACACATGCACACATGTTTATTGCAGCAATGTTTACAATAGCAAAGACTTGTAACCAACCCAAATGACCATCAATGATAGACTGGATAAAGAAAATGTGGCACATATACACCATGGAATACTATGTAGCCATAAAAATTATGCATGGACATGGATGAAGCTGGAAACTATTATTCTCAGCAAACTGATGCAAGAACAGAAAACCAAACACTGCATGTTCTCACTCATAAGCGGTGTTGAACAATGAGAACACATGGACACAGGGAGGGAAACATCATACACCAGGGCCTGTCAAGGGGTGGGAGGCTAGGGGAGGGACAGCAGAGGATGAGGGGATTGGGGAGGGATAACATGAGCAGAAATACTTAATGTAGATGATGGGGGATGTATGCGGCAAACCACCATGGCACATGTATACCTATGTGACAAACCTGCACATTCTGCCCATGTACCCCAGAACTTAAAGTATAATTAAAAGAAGAAGACAAACCAATCTCCAAGGTTATAAACTGTATGATTTCTTATATGCATCTTCCATGTTTCATAGTTTTGCAAACTGCTTTTCCAAAAGTATATACCAGGTTAAACTCGTTATAGAGTAGGCATGGATGCCTGTCCCAGGACACCTTCATCAGGTGTGGAATGCACAACTGGTTTTTAATTTCTGCTAAATTTGCAGGTGAAAAATAGTACTCTATTGCTTCTGTGATTCGTTATTGAGGCTGAAAATCTGAATGTTTTTAGATCATTTATATGATTTTATGATTAGTCTATTCCTCAAGGACCAAGGGATTCCTCTGGCTTGCCATGCATGAAGCAGTGGGCACAGGAAACATTGTAAGGTGGTTAAAATTGGTTATAATTTGTTAAAAGTTACCATAAAACTAACAAACAGGTTTGAGTGTCAGGGGAATCCTGAGGCGAAATATAACCAAGAAGTTGGAAAGATGAGCAGTACACCAGAGCAAAGTCAGAGGTGGGGTTCAGACAAGGTTTAGGCCTGTCAAGGGTGGTCAGGAAGTGATTTCTTTACAGAGAGCAGCATTACAGCAGGGATCTTATAAGAAAAGAGTGTAGCCTTTCTTGGTGGAAAAAAAGGGGCAGGGATCCAGGTAAATATACAAAAATTGTGCAGGAATCAAATAACATTTTTTTAAAATGGCAGAAACCTAGAGAGGCAGCCCAGGGCAGAGTTTTAATTTCAGACACAAAGTTCTATTGTCTCAGTAGAGACATAGCATTTAAAACAAATATGGCAAGGAGGTGGTTGTTTGAAGACATTTGTGACTTGGATGTAGATTGGGAATTGCAAAATGTAAGAATGGTGAATGTGTGTGCACTTTCATTGGTGAATAAAAGCAGAGAATTATTTACACTGCTTAGGAATGAAGAAATGCTGACTTTGCTTAAGAAAAAGGATATATAGTTAGAAAAGAAGAAAAAGTGACTTCTATACATTAAGTTCTGAACCTATAAAACTGCAAGACTAGAGAACCCTCCCGTGAATACACATGGATAAACAGGATCTAAATTGTATCTACAAGGAATGAAAACAGGCCAATATTCCAGAGTCTCTATGTTGGAGAGCAGTAGAGAGATCTTTGTCCCATCCTTTGCCTTTAGCATTAGTCTCTTCTGAAACATGTGTTCCTGTTAAGACCTTGAATAGCTTCTCCTTGGGTATTGTCCTTGATAGTAATTTATTTCAGCAAAGATAACTTAATCTGTTTTATAATACTGTAATTTCCAGAAAATTCTCCCTTTGAATTGACTCATTTCTGTTCTCATTTGTACATGCTATCAATAGCTCTCCCTCCGGAACCACATGAAACAACGGCAATAATACCTTTATATTTAACAAGTTCTTTGTGTTTTTAATGCACATTATATCTTTTAGTTCCCACAACATTCAAAAATATCCTTGCCTTCATAAAGAAATGGAAAGCAAAAGAGACTGTATAATATTCCCCAGTCAGTGCATGGTGACAGTCAATATTTGAACCAAGACTTGTATCTCTGTGTCTCAGGCTCTTTTCTCTTGAGAATTTGTTAGGTCCTGCTAAACTGCCTTACAAGTCTAATCCTGTATCCTTGTGAGAGTTAAGTTTTGGAACCCAGCTATTCCGTAAGACTTGCAGATTTATACCACTGTCATACTGTCACATCTGTTTCTAGTGATTTATGAAAAAGTATGGTCAGATTACATAAAAGAACAGAGAGCTGGGATTTCAGATTGTGTGAACTGTTTGGGGTCTGCTTATCGATAGATGTTTAATAAACGTCTGGGAGATGTGTGGCAGAATTTGGCTGGAGACCTGCTTTTGTTATAACCGGGTAGGGACTTTGTGAGAGGGTAACTAATATCAATCACCCACCCATCACGAACTACTATCTACCAAAGTACCTACCATTAGCCACAAAAATAAACAAAGAACCTCAGAGTCAGTGAATGATCATGCTGCCTCAGGACAATTAGCAACAGCTGGTCTTAAAGACAGGTTTCCAGGAATGATCATAATAGACTAAGCAATCAGATTAGTGTAGAATGAAGGGAAGCAATCAGCTTCCTCTCTGCACACTCTGCTCTCCTCATAGCCTAAGACTGCAGCATCTCTTAGCAGCTTCAGCAGTTTGTAACCTCCAATGGAGCCTTGAGGACTTGACCTGCAGCCAGGCCATTTTCATACTTGTTGAAGTTCCATCTCCATCCTGGACAAACTGCTGGGAGTTTTTTGTTTCATCCAAAGATAGCTTGCCTATCTAGAAAAGACTATTCAGTCATTTATTTTGTTTTGAAAAATTGGTATTCACTTTATTAAAGTCACCAATTTTTAATAACCTCATTTTTCTTTAAGCTTTAAGTTCAATTTACAAATCCTCTTATTCTAGTTATGCTCAGCACTTTTAGGAATCACTCCAATTGCCTTTGAACAATACCTGATCTCATTTAAAAACTAGTTAATTAAATACTTTCACATTTGTATACTGTATTTATAAGTTTAATGCATGTTATTTCTCTTTAGAGTAATTCAATTGCCCAATTGGCAAACTTTCCCAAGGACTAAGTAATCTATGTAAACCTAATAAATTAAACTTATAAATATTGTGAACTCTGAGTTCTCTTAAGTGCTACAGTATTATATTATATATATAGTTAGTAAGAATTTCACTGCAAACCAGAAGTCTGAATTACTTATTTTAAATTGAAGTTACAATGCTATCACTCAAATTCAATTTCTAAACATTAGAATAAAAAATTGAATATTATTTCTTTAATTCACAAGTATTGATATCACTGGGTTTTAGTTTTCTAAAACATTTCTCTACTTAATTTGCAATTCTGAGATTGAAAGATACCTATCTCTTAAAGGGGGACAGTACTATCCTAAAGTAAGTATTAATGACCAGAATTTTAGGCTTGGGCCCTAATGGGATATGATAAACCTCATTTATATTTGATTCCATAAATTCAAGGAAGGTGTGCACATGGCCTACATCTTTGGATTTAAACCATATGCATTACCTATTTCTTCCTTAGTCTATTCACAGAAATCTGCAACCCTCTTGTTCCTGCTAAAATGATCACGATTGACTCTTTGTCTCTGAATTACATGAAATCATCTTCCAGTCCAGGCCTAAAGATCTTAGACCATGGCTACATCCCTGCATTCTTTTCCATTGATTTTCTAATATTACAAATATTAAAATGAATTTTGGATGTGTCCTATGTGACTAGAAATCATAGTTGATATGCAAATTTTACTGACAGACTTGTTTATAACCTAATCTTTGGTTTTTATCTCACTTCATATGATGAAATCATTTTGGATCCTAACTCTGCTCTCCTCCAGTTTCATGTCATCCCTGAATTTGACAAACTTGTCACTGTTATCAAAGGTATTGATAAGAATGTTGACTGAAATAGAACCCTATATGGCACTTTGGGAAGACTCTCTTCAGTTTGTCTTTGGTTTATAAATCAGCTCCCTTCAGGGATGTGGTAGCTGCCTGCACACGGAACTTATTTGGACAGCTTACTAAAACTTGACTTTTAGACTTTGCTCTTTAGCCTAAGCAGCTGTGGCACAGGCATCTTGAACGATTTAACAGGTTCTCAGGGTGACTCTTAAGCAGCTGTTTTGGCATTAGTCCAAAGACCAGCTTTCAAAGCTGCTGCCTCTGTTTCTCTGTCTTGATCAGGACAGGACTTAGACATTGTCCAGTGCCGTCAGTCTGGACTCTCTAGGTCTATAGTACCGCCATCCACCTGTTGATTAACCATAGCCTTAGAGGAAATAACAGTCTGGCATCACTTCTCCTTGTGGTGCAGACAGGTTCTAAAAGATCATCTCCTATCACCACCTGCTCAGGAGAATCCCCAGAGATCAATGTTAAATTCATTCACTAGTGTTCAGTCTTCAGTATCTGCCTTATTTTCCTGTATAAAGGTAGGCCATTTCCCCCCTTCGTGCTATCCTCCTCCTCTACCACATCCCCTAGTACTGTTTCTGGGTTTCAGGGTTGATTTCTCAACAATTATCTGTGGTGGATTAGTGATCTTATTGCCAGCTTTCTCTAACCCATGAATTTAAGTTTTCCAGGCCTCGGGAAACAAACATCGAACAGTTATATATTTTAAAAAGAATAAAGCCATATCAAAGAGAACTCCAGCATAAAGACGCATAAATCAGGCTCCCAATCAACGATACTAGTTGTCTCTGGTACATAAAAAATAACTTGTCTAGTTTTTATCTGAATACTTCATTGACAAAATGATCTTTCTATACTTAAATGGTTGATAACGACTCTACTGTGCTCTCTGTGTTCTTATTTTGTTTGGTATTCCCACAAACCTGGCCTTTTCTCCCCCACTTCTTTTTCCAATCATTCTAATCTAAACATTTATAATAGAAATGCATTTTATCTTATGAAAAGTACTCATAAGAACACCTCTTATGAGACTATCTTTCCCCAGTCCCCACTTAACTAATTATTCATATATAACTGGCCAGTCGAAGATGTCTGAGCAGACACTTCCTGGGTTTGGAGGAAGAGGAGTGATCCAGGAGACCCAAGAGCTGGAAGGTTGCACCAAAATCTGTGGGGGATCATGGAAGTTTCAATCCTAGATAGTATGTGTCCAAGGGCCAGCAGAGGACTCAAGAGAGGTCCTGCGGCTCTCCCCAAGTCGAGGTGCAGGAACTACTGTGCAGTGTGCCTCACATTTGTCCAATGCATGCTGGCAATGTAAAATGAGGTTCCCTTTCACATACAGCCTGGTAGTTGACAGACAAGGACTTTACTTTCACTTCAGTGCTGGGTTCTTCAGCAGTTTCCTCTTTTGAGATTTCAGATAAGCCAAGCAGACGTTTTCCAGGCATCATGTTTTCCTGGTGAACATTCTAGCCTTCTACTACTAGAATAGATGAGAGCTATACGTCCTCTTTCAGGCATTCTCTACCTTATTATAATAAGCAAAATTTATGTTTTAAAGAGACTGATAATCTCAGACTCAGTGCTCCTTCACTTACAAATCTTTGTAAACAAAGGGGTACCAAAACAGTAAGACAATTCATTCTCTAAACTTGCCAGAGTCCTCACTCTTCATCCTTTCTGGTATCTTAACACATGCTTTACAAAAAAGGTCTGTGCTGAGTCAAAAGCAACAATGCTGAGTAGGCTCAGCTAGCCTTCAGGTAGAACCAGGCAAGGGAATCATTTTCTAAGTGTCCAGGAAACACAGGACCAAACAGGATTCTAGATCAAAGGCACCATCCCCAAAGATACTAGGCTACTAGGCTTCCTATAACTCATTCATGCAGGGGAAAAAAAAAATCTGCCTAAATCTTCCTGATCAAACATCTATCTTGGAAATCTCTAATTCCAACAGAGAAAAAGTATTTGCTAATATGCTTTGCCCTAATTAAAAACTCTCTGGCGCATATTTAGATAGCAATATTTGGAGGTATTGCTCACATGTGGATTTCTGATTAGGGTGTTTCATATGCTAATTAACACCCCTAGAGTATATATTAAGGTTCATTTGCAAACATACACATGGAGCTGTATAGACTGACATATTTTACAGAAACAACAGAAATGACTATCTCTTCATAGAGGTCCTTCACTAGGACTTTTGCCTGGTAATGCTTTGATGACTGGGCTGCTCCTGGTAGATCCTTGGCCTGGTTCAGGGCTCCATTCTCCCCTCCCATCCTTTACTTTAGAGCCTCCCTACTTTTACTCCAATTTCTCCTTTATCCAAAAGCTCAATACTCTTTATTTTCTCTCACAAAAGACATTAATGGCCCATCATTAAGAGAGTTGACTATATTTAAACAGGAGCCCAATTGTTCACCATCAAAAAAACTAGCCTTACTTCCCCAATGTAAGGTGGTCTTAGTCCTCAGAAACATAATGACTCAATCCATTCAATGCCTGGGATGAACAGGGGATGTTTGCATTCTAGCCTGAGGAAAGTCACCTTATATCTTAGAATGTGCCAAGAGGTAGTGAGTTGAGATTTTATCCCCAGAACAGCTTAATTCATATCCTAAATCATCTGCAATCAGCTCACCTTTGTAGGTGAGTAGACAGGTGATAAGAGGGTGAGTAGGGTAGGAGGTGGGAAGGTTCATGAGAAAGGAGGGTGCATGGGTGGAAGGTGAGAGGGCATGGGTGTAGGAGGTGGGGCTGTGGGTAGTACTCTGGAAGGCTGGGCCT
This sequence comes from Cacajao melanocephalus, assembly GCA_963573385.1. Classification (NCBI taxonomy): domain Eukaryota; kingdom Metazoa; phylum Chordata; class Mammalia; order Primates; family Pitheciidae; genus Cacajao; species Cacajao melanocephalus. The sequence goes on along the minus strand of CAUYLG010074673.1, from coordinate 50,341 downwards.
GCCTAGAGCTGGGGCGATATTTGTAGCACTCCAAATCTATTAGAATTTTCTGGTCCGTTATATCTTATAATCCAACCACTTAAATTCCTTCTTTCTTTTCTCCCTTAAGCGTAGAGTCTTTGCTTAGCATGCTGATAAGACTTTTATGATTCTAGAGAAAAGGAGGCCATTTTAAGTAGAAGCAAATGGAACAAAGTTTTTGTAAATTCTTATTATGACACTAAACAGAGTTTTACGAGGTCTTGAAATTCTTGCCTCATTATAGCAGAAGACACTGTATGCAGAGAAAATGGCCAGTGACAGAAATGAGGCTCAGAGAAAAAAAAAAAAAACAGCAGTGTTTCTGAATGTTGAATTAAATTGAAATTCTGAATAAACAGGTAATAGGATTTATCATTTTGTAATAGAAGCATCATATTGCCAGGCAAGCTGTAATGGTATAATTTTGTAGTTCTCATTATAGTGGAAGTATTATTGACTCAAGTAAATGAAACTATGTTCACTGAAAAAGTATTTATAAAAACTGACAATTAGGAAATTATCGTTGAGAGCCCACTGAGTGCAACTTCTTGGTCTCCTGGAGTATTTGATTTTTAGCTCCCTTCAGGAAGAGAGTGAGGTTGGTGTCTGCCATCCATCACCCACACATGTACATGAGCCACCAAACTTCCTAGTACCTGGAACCACCCATAAAGTCTGATTCAAATTCAGGGAGATGTTTTCCTCATTAAAAAAATTTGAGCGTTTTTGCATATATTTGCATGTTGACTTTTAAACATATGAAATCATATGTACAAAAACAAGTTTGATTGCATCTTACTATTTTGTAGGCCAAACTCAACTGAAAGAATTGGCATGTGTGAAGAATTCTAAATTTATTTGGTTCTGAAGTATAGAAGAACAAAAATTGGAATACAGGGACTTAAAGAGAAAAGGGAAGTCATTTTAAAACCTTCCTAAATTCAGAAATGGAACCATTTACAAAAAAATTTAAACCATGAGCAAGCTAATTAAATCCAAACTTTCAAAATATCCTTTTAATATTACTGTATTCCTGTACTCATTTCAATAACAGAAAGACATTTTGTTTCTCATCCCTTACCCCGTGAATTCTAGCAGAGGTCCTTAAATTTATTGTCAAACTGCAGAAGCACCTGAAAAGAGTAGACACGGACAGCAGTGGGGCCTTGACATTCTAAGGTCACTGAGAAACATTTCTATGTGACTGCTGTCACTTTGTGGAAATGAAAGTAAATATAAAGCAGTTGATTATGTAAGGTTAACAAAAGGATGCTTGCTCCTTCTTGGTTTTAAATTCCCTCTGAAAGAAGAATGCCTTGTGCTTTGGTTTCTTACCAAATGCCCATGATTGACCTCCCTTATTTTCAGAATTTACATAGCATCTGTTACTATATTTTTCAGAAATAAATTGGTTTTTCCCTTTTTTTCCCAACTATAAAGGCAAAATATAACTGGGAAAATAAGTTCAAGTGTTTCAAGAAGGTGAAACCATCCCCAAATCACATAGCCAAGAGACAACCTCTTTATTTTCCAGATCTCTCTGCTTACATATACAATTTATTATACATATATCATGTTTTTGATTTCAAAAGTCAAATTCTTTTAGAAATACTGCATTCAGCTTACTTTTTTTTTTAACTGAAAAACATATTGGGAACATTTTTCATGCCATTTTATGCATCTCTCTCATTTTGAATGTCTGCTTAGTATTCTGTTTTCCTTCACTATACCATAATTTAATTAACTAGTACACATTGAGAGACTTTTAACTAATTTCAACTCACTCATTATAATAGACAATTCTGCAATGAAAATAATTGCATAAATTATCTTTGTGACCATGTGTGGGAACTGCAGTAGGGAGGCAAAGAAATGGATTCTCCTTTAGAGACTCCAGAAGTAAAATCATAAGGAAAAAGGACAGGCAAAATTAAAGTTTTCAAACCTTTTATCAAACTATCCCCATCAAGATTGTACTAAGTTATACAACTACTAAAAGCAAATATGAAGGCTCCAGTATATTTTATCAAGTTTCCTGTGTATAGGTGCATTGTGCTAAGCCATTGCAGATGGCATGATGCCATATCATGAGTACCTACGCCATATGGAGCTACACCCTGGCCCTGCAGAGTTCACAGGGCCACATGGGCAGCCCAACTGCTCTGGAGCACAATTCAATCAGCTATTGCAAGGAAAGCAAACATTTCTATGGCTTGGCTTTCAAATCAGCGAAGCCCTTCTTTGCAGTGGAGCCAAAGTTTGGGGCTTTGACTCAGAGCCACTGGACTCATTTACAAGTTACTGGTGAAATACCAAGCCTGAAATCTCGGAAAGCTGGTGTTTCTAAGAAGGAAGGAAGCCAGGATGGAGAGGGATGTGGTTTACTTAAGCCAACCAGAAACTTAAGTTCTACTTCTAGTTAATTCCATTGCTGAACCTTATTGAGGAGGAACAAAAAACAAGTGTAGCTTTATTGGCTTTCAAACTTCAAATACTTTGAGATACACACACATACCCACACCCAAACATACATATACACATACTCACCAACATACAAACATACACATATACACACAGAGCTTATAAAGCACATTTATTCATTCATTAATTCCCATTCACCCAACAAACACTCACTAAACTGCTATATGCTAGGCATTGTACTAGATGAAGAGAGGAAGACGAACTGGTGAACAAGGCTTGTGGCCAAACAGAGGCTGTGAGCCCATCTCTAGTGGCCACTATGTGTGTTACTTACTCCAAACCATTTTTCTCTACAGAGTAGAAATTTCTTTTGAGGCGGTGAAGGGCGTGACTCTTGAGCAAGGCCTGGGAAAAAGAATGTGGGTGTTAGAGTTTCAAGCATAATTGGGTGAAGAAGTGGGAGTGGCACTCTGTGTGCAAGGAGACATGTATACAGCGACAAGAAAGAACAAGTTAAGGAACAATTGTGGAGAAAGCAAGCAAGGAGGTTTAGGGCAGGCTAAAGAGCATCTCTAATATGGGGCCGGGGAGTTTGGAGTTTGTAGGGAAGCACTGAAGGAATTTGAGGACAGTAACATCCTGTGTCATCTGTATTTCTTTGTTCTCTGTAGAATGAATGTGCAAAGCTACCAACTGCCATTTAGCTGCTCCAGGGGCTGGCTGGTAAAGGACATGGACAATTCCTGACCTAGAAAGAGAAGATACCCTCAGGCCCCTTTTTGGCTGCACAGCTCGTGTTTGGACCTGTTATTTTGGTATGCAGAGAGTGGACTGGCATGGTTTTGAAACTAGGGTGGCATAATGGGATGGACAGAATGGTGAAGAAGTACTTGAGGACCATATAGCATCAGGTAATGAACACTGGGCTGGAATTCTATACACAACTTCCCAGCAATGAGCTATACCATGTAAACTTGAGCAAATTAATACCATGTGTCTCTGGGATTCAGTTTTCCTACCTGTAAAATAAGGCTCTGAGGTGGGCCATGTTTAGCAGGGGTGGGGTATGCAGTTCAACTGTGTCAGTGATGCCTGAAGTATTTTCACTGTGACTCTAGGCCTGGAAACCCTGGGTTTCTGGGCTGATAGCGACGCTTATAATAGGCAACATTGTACAGCTCAAGTTTCTCTTCAGCCATTCATCACTAAATGATCACATGCCTTAGTTTGTTTGCAAACAACAGGTCACTGAGCAAACGTTACTGGCGATTTGGTACAACAGCATAAGGCAGTTCAGAGCCAGGACTGATGGATACCATTGCTGAGCTGCCAGATGGGAGGCAAGGGGCATTGTCAGGTGGATGATATTCTTGAAAACAGGGATCTTTGCTGAGACTGAGTGGAAGAAAGCAGAAAAGGACACCACAGAAAGATGGGAATATGGCAAAGTATGTTTGATCACCTATGCAGAGACACAGTAAAGTGAGAAGCAAATAGCTTAAAATAAATAAGCAGCCAATTTTTTCACAGATTATAAGAAAAACAACTAGACTTCAAAAAATTACAGAGCGTATTCCCCAGAAATTCACGTTTATGATCGACACTAATCTTCAGATTTCAAGGACTGACTGTATGAGTCATCCATTAAGCAATGATTTCTGAAGCAGCCATAGGCTAAGGGCTCTTCTAGCTGTGGAAATTGGAAGTCAAGATTTCATAGGTAATCCAGGGTCAATGTTGAGAGTTCAGTTTGTGTATTTTGTTGGAAAATATTGGAATACCAGGCTTTCTTCCTGAGACTGGATGTGGGGCACAGAATTTGGCAAGATTTAGAGGTAATTCAAGTTCAGACACTAGCAGGAGAGCAACTTTGACACAGGAAAACCTTTCTGATGGCTAAATATACAGACAACACTGCCTTTCTTCCCTGGAAAACTTTGATGGTTGTGCCTCACTGAAGCCTTCCAGGGAGATTTAACAGAACAATTTCTTATGGTTCTGTCTAGCTTTTATGATTTGATGAGTTAAATAGATCTCCCTAGATGTCATCCTCAACCAAGGAGACTAAAGGAGAACCTGGGGTAATGCCAGGTCATATTACAGTATAAAAGTCACGGGAGACAACTCAGTAGAAAAATCATCATTTTTTTAAACTCTGTTTTTTGCTGTTTTGATGCAAGACAATCAGTGAACTGGAGAAATAAGCCTGGCCCAACTAAGCCTATTACTACACAGCCTTGGCTATTACTTGCTGACAGATTGCTTCTGACTCAAAAATTCAGAACTTGTTCACCATTAAGACTAACTGCATACTTGATGCTTATGCCAATAATATTTTTTGTTCCAGAAAGTAAAATTCAGAAAACTCTGAGGGGACTTTGAAGTAAACTGTGAAGCAAGTGGCATATCAACATCCTGGATGCTTTGTGTCATTTTCTCTGTCACCATTAACAGGAAGAATGAAGTACTGGAAACCTGTCAGAGAAATGTTGAGCTACTTGGTTAGAGCGCTTCGCCTTGAGTGCATTTGAATGAGGTATTGGATTCCTCCAGAGGTATTTGGGAAGTCGAGTGTAGGAAGCAGATTGGCCTGCAGCACAGCTTGTCATCTCTTAAGCATGCTCTTACATGCTGGGCCTAGAGGCACTTCCTTCCCTTCCTGATTCCACCCCTGCAGTCCTTTCCATCCCCCAACTCCTGTGACCTTTAATGGAGGTCTCTCTATTAAAATCTTCTAGAGAGTTAGCATCTAGAAGACAGCCTAGGGTTTCCAGAAAGGCAGTCAGTTAAAGACGATGCCATGCTTTGCAGAGGGCGAGGGAGAGTATCAGAGTAAGGAGGAAAGAGGCTGTTACCCTGACTTCGATGGCCATCATGTCGTATTTTTCGAGACTTTAGGGCTGAAACATGAATGCATTTTAACATCTGTATGAACACTTGTTATGGGCTGAACTGCACCCCCCAACCCTGCTAAATTCATACGTTGAAGCCCTAGTCCCCAGTACTATGGCTATAGCTGAAGATTAGGTTTATAAAGAAGTGGTTATAAGGCCATCAGAAGGGGCCCTAAACTCATATTCTTATGAAGAAAAAGAGACACCAGGGATGCACATGCACAGAGGAAAGGCCCTGTGTGAGGACACAGCGAGAAGATGGCCCTCAGTAAGCCAAAGAGAGAGGCCTCAGGGGAAGCCAAACCTGCCAGCACCTTGGTCTTGAACTCCTCAGCCTCCAGAACTGTGAGAAAATAAGTGTCCATTGTTTAAGCCACCCAGACTGTGGTATTTGTTATGGTAGCCCTAGCAAGTTAATTCAGCTTTAATGCCGGCAACCTCTCCCATTTTCTGGGTGATTTTTCCTTTTAATTCAAACAATGAAGACAACAAACACAGTAACAGTCCCATTCTGTGCAATGTGGAGATGTGGTCACACAAGATTCTTCTCTGCCCATCCACCACCTTTAAGTAAATTTTTAAGAATTCTCTTAGGAATGCTTTTATGTTCCATTAAACTACTTGGTCATCCCCGGAACCCCCAGCCAGCTTTCTTGCTCTGGACTGCTATTTCTTTTCTTCTAGTCATTCATCTTTTACCATTTCATAACTTCCTTCCTCCCTAGGTATGAACATTAGATTCTCCCATATGGGCATTGGTGATTCTCTAAAGTACCAGCTAAGACCATGCAGCAATGTTTACCAAAGGATTGTGGTAGTACTGGGCCTAAGAGGAGGCAATTAAAATGCAAATAGAGAATATCAAAAACTAGCTTCTAGGGGATATCTCCTAGAAGCTCCTCCTAGGGTTTTTCACAGGCTTTCTCATTCCTTAGGCTCCCTGCATTTTGCCACGAAGGGCCCACCTAACCTCTATGCATTGAAGGACTGACGTTGATTTTTAGCTATTACTGAGGCCACCAAATCATGTCAGTCCCAAGAAAAAAAGAAGTATTCTCTTTTATAAAGATAGGATCAAGCTATGACTTATTTTCTGCCCTGGATAGAAAGTTGACAGAAGAGAATTCTCCTCCCTTCAGAAGACACCCTCACATCCACTCACAGCATGCAAACTTGCCCACAGCAAGGGAATCCCACGAATCTGTGTTTCATTTTCCAAGTCCAGCACACAATTGTGTAACTAATAGAAATAGTAACATGGGACAAGTCACTCAAAATAATCTGTTCTATCACATTGGCTAATTAAAAATTAACTTTAACAAAATTGCAAAATGCCTTTGGTACATTAGAGATTGCATTTCTTGACTTAGTAGAGAGCAAAAGAATCATATCTCAGCTCATTGCTTTCCCGAAGATTTTAACGGTGGCTGAACGTCGTAAACTAGTAAGAAAAAAATCCCCATGAAAGAAGAACATCTGGGGATAAGAAGACACATCACTCAAGAGTACCTGCTTTTCTCACATCCTTTTCCAACGTTACTCTCCTAATAGCCTCACTACAGTGATGAGAACCACAACACAGATGTCCTGACCTATACTGATAACTGCACTCTGATGTAAAAATAACAATAGCAGCAACAATAACAGTAATCATAATTTAGATACCATGTATTCAGGTCATTAAATGTGAGAAGCCCTGTGCTATTGCTTTACAAACAAACGTTATCTTGAGTAATCTTCATCATAACCTGCTCTGAAGTAGGTAACATTACTCCTATTTTAGAGATTAAGAAATTAGATGTTAAGAAATTAGATGTAAAAAGTGATTTGTCCCTTAATCCCACTTCTCAGAAAGTTTTTGTTTTACCTTTACCCTCTTTTCTTTTCCTAAATTGATTCTAGGAATATTCTTTTGTCTAAGAGAACATGATGCTGACAATATTTTATTTAGTTCAGTACTAGCATTCGTCTTAGCCAGAGTTATAAATAATGTCAGATCTCCCCTCCCACCCCACTTCCAGGAAAACCTAATATCCTGAATTGATCTTGGAAACATAAAATGGTCTTAAAGTTAGCTTCTTTTAGATTGGTAATTGAATTGAACTGGGCCAGGATTCAATGAGGGGCTAGAAAAGCCACGATGTACACTGTGCTATGAGGATACAAGGTTGAGCAAGAGACTGTCCCTGCTTCACAGAGCCTGCATTAGTATTGTCACCAAAGCCTCCTCTTTGGGGAGAGGTTACATGGTGCATGCTTTCTGTAGGTGCCTCAGGTACAATTCTATGGGGCGCTAAGCTTACCCTTTGCTCTCCGAGAATAGGAATCAAATTAAACCACATGATCCATTTAAAACATCATCTGGAAACAGTAAAGGACCATCAACTCTTCCAAATGGCACATAAGTGATACTCCTGGCATTTGGCGGCCAAATGTTTGCAGAGAAGAAAATCCTCTTCTTTTCTAATTGCAAATGGAAATATAGTAATTGTTAGCCAGATTCGTGCTTAAATGACCTTTAGGGGAAGGGCCAAGGTGAAAGGCTGCAGATTAGTCAGCTAATGAGAAAAGAACAACCCTGGGGCACTCACTGGTCTGCGTAATACTCAACTTACTGGCAAAACATTGAATAAAGGAATTAGCAGATTGGGCAATGATAAACCGTGGGCAGGCAAAGGTTGTGAAGCTACTAAGATTTCTTGCATTGGAAAACAATGTCAAGAAATTTAGCATTGCAAAATAGCATCTTATTTCAATGGAAAAAATATTCTGGTATTGCATTCAGAGAAACTAATAAATACTAGTGGCTACTTCTAGGGAGTGATATCTGTCCAGTGAGCACAAGGCTGGGATTGTTTTTTTTTTTTTTTTTTAACTGATTCTAGCCCGAAGAGGGGCAGTATTGGTCCTGTTTTCAATGTGAAGAAACAGAGACCGTAGAGGGCCAGGGCTGGGTCATTCCAGCTCAGGATAGCCAACTGTTACGTTTTAAAGGATTTTGAAAGGTGATCATTAAAGCATTGGTAGTTTCAAATCAACCATGGTTGGAGTCTTTATACCAAGAAAATAAGCAAACACTACAAATTAAGCGTGTTTTTTTTCTTTTGGAGAGCTGGTTTTCCAGCCCACTGCTATTCAGAGAGTTAGTTATTTGTTCCAAGTCACTCTATTCTATATTCTATTGTATATTCATTCCAAAACCTGAGTTTTAATTTGCTATGCTACATTGATTTATCTCCATTGGAAGAGGAGAGATATTGCTTTAGCGATCCAAATGCCTGGTAATAGAAATTGAAACCCTATCATTAGGTATCCTTCTATGTACCGGGAATTTGTAACATTTCACATTTTCCAACTTTGCCATAGTTTTCATACTCTTTCTCAATTTTAGTTTTCGAGTCTTCATCTGACTCTTCTGCATGAGCCATGTCCTTCGCAAGACATTATAGTAAGGCACTTAAGTATTTCTGCAAATTAACTGGAAACAGATATTTTGGAGGCAACTATGTAGCATTGCTAACACTGACCGTTCCTCCTGGCTTGTTAGTCTTAACTATGATGACGTAGCACTCCATCCTTGTTCTTGTGTCCCAGGGCTTGGCCCTCCCAAACACCATAATTCTGTGTGTTTGTATGCATCACCATTTCACCCTTGTCATCAAAGAAGGAATTTCCAGACCACTAGAATCTTTCCAGTGGGGGAGGAAGCGCAGCTTTGGAAGATTATGAATGAGGTTTGCATGTTCTTTATATGAAAACTCCTGTGTCATTCTTTTCCTTTCTTTGGAGTAGAAGTCAGTGGGGCAAGGGCAGTTCTGACCCTCCTTCTTTCTTCCTTTCTTGCTCCTAAATTTTCAACTTCATCCATACTTTTATCCAGTCATCTTGAAAATCTGTAACTACCTCTTTTATCTTTCTTCTATTTCTTTTTGTCTTTCTAGAGCTTGAAGTCTTTTTATTTCCTCCCGTTGGCATTTTTCTTCTTTCTCAAAATCATTTAGAAAATATGGGATTATGTATAGTCTTAACCAGTGCGATCAAAACTTCTTCTGAAATCTTATTGTGTACAGGGTTATCTAGCCTGAGTGCCGGGTGGTGGGCGTATCTACAAGCACCAGTCATCTGATGCCCTTTTAGGCTGGTTATTGGGGTAAAGATTATACTTTGCTTTGTCTTCTGGCTTTTTGCTTATGTGAGAGAACTGCTTTCTTCACATGTTAATAAGAAGTATAGTCAAATTTATATAAATAGAAGAAATAGAAATATCGCAAAAATAGGAATTCTCTAAGAAAATAAATTCTTATGCTGTAAGGTATATTTGGCTTAAAATATTTTAAAAGAAATGGAACCACAATTCAGAATGGAAGTCTCCTTCCAATCATTCTTCTCTCACCTGCAGAGCCAGAGATGACCCAGCCAAGTCAGCAGACACTGAGTCAGGAGCTCTCCACCATTCCTGCAGCCAAACCATCAAGAACCACGGTGGAAACAAAAAGCCAGAAACTGCAAACATTGCAGGCTGAGAAAAGGAAACGTCATTTCTGTAGTAAGAAGTCGTATGTTCTTGGGAATGCAAGTGGTAAAGATGGAGAGGAAAGTAGTAGAGAAAGAAAGTAAAAGTAAACATAAATAAAGAGACGTAGGGAATCAGGAAAGTACAAAGGTCACACCCAAAGGCCTGACCCACGGTAAGAACTCTCTCCCTGACGACGTCAGGTGATGATACCAGATGACATGAGCAGGTGAAACATTCAGGACACAGCCGCTCCCACAGCAGCTTCATGATAGACTACGAAGCCACTAGGAGCACAGTGGAGACCTGGAGTCAGCGGCCCAAAGAGAGACTATGATGTGAGTATCTTACAAGGTACACCAAAAAAGAGAAGAGGCAGGGCCTGAGTCACAGATCTAATGGGTAATTTTTATGAAATGGATACACCTTGGCTCGGCTTCCAAAGAATGCCAGTTATACACCCAGTTTCAGAGTGGTAAAGGCATGTACGAGGCACTAAATAAAGACAGTTGAAAACCTGCTTCCTCATATATACCCAACTTCTGAGTAAGGGGCCCATAGACTATAATTGCTTTATATGTACCAATATCCAAATTAAAGGGATGAAATAATATGACACCACTTTGGGGTAGAAAATGTTAATTGCCAATCCAGTACCTATAACTCCTCTACTTTTTAAAACAGTTTTACTGAAGTATAAATAACATCAAATAAACTGCATACATTTAAAGTATACCACTTGGTAAGTCTGGATATTGAATTATACCCATGAAACCACGGCCGCAATCAGGAGAGTGAACATATCTATCACTCCCCAATTTATCCCCCTGCCCTTTGTAATTCCTCCCTCCCACCCAACTCCTTCTCTGTAGGCAACCACTGACTGACTTTCAGTCATTAGAGATTCGTTTGCATTTTCTAGAGGTTTATATAAATGGGATCACAGGGCACGTAGTTTGTTTGAGCTCTTTCTCTCAGCATAACTGTTTCGAGATTTGTTTAGATTTCCTGTATATCAATGATTCACTCCTTTTCATTACAGAGTAGTATTTCATTGTAAGGATGAACTACCTTTATTTATCAGTTCCCCAAAAGATGGACATTTGGGTTGTTTCCAGTTTTGATCGATTACCAGTATAGCTTCTATGAACATTCACTTAATTTTTACCAAAAAAAAACCACAAGTAATCACATCCCTGACTTTGTTCTAAACATCAACATTACCAGTTGGGGGTGCATGATAACTCCATAGTTCTTAGATGCTTTTGCCATCATGGACCTCCTTCCACCATTTAAATAAAATTAAAATTGTATTTTACAATTGCGCTGATGGGCAAAAACACAACCCTGACAATTTATTATTGTATACTCATATTTATTGTATTCATTTTTCTTCTGATTTTAAAAGAAATTAAATCAAAAACATTTTTGTAGGTCCCTAAAAGTATGGTGAGCTCTAGGTACTGTGCCTGCTATGCCTAATGGATAAGCTGGCCCTGTGCCCAGCTAAAAGTACTCTTTACCAGACTTGCTTGCACTAAGGGTAGCCTGCAACATCAGATCGGAGTTTCCTAAAAATTCTGGAAGGGATGATTCTTCACTCTTTTTTATCCTTTCTGCCTAGATTTAAGGATGTGAAACCACAGATTCTGCAGCTGTCTTGCAATCATGAAGTGATATTGTCTTCTTATTAAGGATGGTAGAGCAGAATATAAAAAAAGGATTTTTCCTAATGGTATTTTGAGCTGTAACAGTACACAAGTGTCTTGTTAGATGAGAAAAAAAATCCTACTCATTTAAGCTAATGGGGGTTTGGTTTTCTGCAGATAGCTCCTCTCCTAAGTCATACATTGCATCAGGGCCTCAGCACTGTTTTGTGGGTTAGACACAATGTCAGCACATCATACAAATCTGTTTGAAACATCAGGGAGCAGCCTAAGGACCTGAAAGTTTATGTAGTAACCACAGCACAGAGGGTGACTGTAAGACTTAATAATTCTCCAAGAATAAATGCAGTGTGAACCTTTGCTCAACCTCCCAGTTGTGACTGTAAAGCAGCAGGACTGGAAGCAGCCACGCTGGCTGTCACAAGGCCACGGAAGTGCTCACTCTGTCATGAGAAAGGATCGTGAGATCCAGGCTTTTGCTGCATACACTTGGCCAATTCTGTCCCGTTTAGCTGCTGGGAAATCCCAAAGGGAAGAGTATAATAGGAAAGAGAATTGATTAAATCTTTTCAGGGATATTTAACTCCTGGATAGACCCAAAGATGGGGTAATAGGCCACCTTCTATTGCTCCAGGTTCACGCAGGATGAGCCCCCTGTGGAAGAGGGCCAGGGCACAAGCTTGAGGTGGTCCCGAATCTTGCTCTTTTGGAATACTAGGGCATGGCAGGCAGGTGTCCCTGGATCCCTGGGATGTGCTGGATTCTTTAGTAATCCTAGAGTAGCAAGAGGAAACTCATCCATGCAAAATAAAAACTGTAACCGAAAAGTTTCTTGACAGCACTTGTAGGGCAAAGATGAAAAGGCTGAATGTGTAAAGAACAGCAGTTTTTAAAGTCTAATATGAAAAAATCAGACAAGTTATTTTAGGTAAAGGGCTTTATGGGAGATCCTACTCTACTGGGGCTGATAATGAGGGTAGTATCTTTCACATACTCATTTTCATTTTTATTTTTAATTTGTCTACTTACTCAGCAAACATCTATTAAGTACTAGGTTTGTAAAACACCATGAGAAGGTCAGTGACCTGGCAGGGCAGATGAGACAAAAGCAAAGACAAAATAGGCCAACAAACTAACAATAGCCATAATGAAAACATAATGAGGCATGGGAGGCACTGTGAGTATTTAGATTCTAAACTTGTCTGCATATTGAAATCTCCTGAAAATCTTTAAAAAATTCAACCACTGGCGGGGCGCGGTAGCTCACACCTGTAATCCCAGCACTTTGGGAAGCCTAGGCGGGCAGATCACCTGAGGTCAGGAGCTTAAGACCAGCCTGACCAACATAGAGAAACCCTGTGTCTACTAAAAATACAAAATTAGCCAGGTGTGATGGACACCTATAATCCCAGCTACTCGGGAGGCTGAGGCAGGAGAATCACTTGATCCTGGGAGGCAGAGGTTGCCGTAAGCTGAGATCATGCCACTGTACTCCAGCCTGGGCAACAAGAGCAAAACTCCACCTCAAAAGAAAAAAAAAAATCAGCCACAATCTCTGGGACAGGACACAGGCACCAGTAGGTTTTGAAGCTCCCCAGGGGATTCCAATGTGCAGACAGGTTTGGGAACCACTGATAGAGAAACAGAGCTCTTCTTCATCCAAGAACAACTCAGGAGTATTTTGAGCCAAGCCTTGAAATCATGCTACTCGAAGTGGGGTCCCTCGGAGCTTGTTAGAAAAGTAAAAACTTGGGACCCACCCCTGAGCTGCTGAATCTGGCCCTGCATTTATCAAGATCCCCAGCTGACTGTGGATGCAGTAAAGTTTGAGAAACACTGCAAAGGAAAACTCAGACAGGCTGTGCTACAAAACCAGGTATGACATGAGTATACAGTATAAGAGAAGAGGAGGAGGAAAGATTGGGAAAGCGCTTTGGGGACAGGCAATTGAAGGCCTTGGATCCTTTTCCAAAATGTACCTCTAAGACAATACATATATTCTAGCAATGCTGCCAGACAGGAAACGCTTTAGACCTTTCTCTACATGCTTGACTTCAAAAAAATTAAGAAAAGCCAATTCACTGCCCTTTTTCAAAATGTTTTGGAACCCCAAATGGGTTATTCACATTACCCAACTTAGTCATTCTCTTTATTCTTTGAATATACAACTGTTTCCAGACATTCAATTAACTCCTAAAGAATAAATATTTACTATAACTAGAGATATTCAGAGAAAGGTACTAAGGGATCTAGAGACAATATGAAAAAAATGTTTTCAGCATTATTGGAATGGACAGCTTTGCCAGGTAACTATTTTAAAGAACACAGCATTTATGTGTATGTAAAGGCTCTGGTGTGTATAGTCATGTCTCCATATCCATGGGGAATTTCTTCCAGGACCCCTGTAAATACCAAATTCGAAGATGCTCAAGTCCTTGATATAAAATGGATTCGTATTTGCATATAACATATGCATATCTTCCCATATACTTTAAATCATCTCTAGACTATTTATAAAATATAATGCAATGTAAATGCTAGGTATATAGTTGTTATATTGTTTTTTATCTGTACAATTTTTATTGTAGTTTTTTCTCAAATGTGTCCAATTTGCAGTTACTTGAATCCACCAATGGATATGGTGGATATGGAGGGTTTACTGCACACACAAGTTGGGTTCCTTAGTTAAATTTACTCTAGTACCTCCTGATTAAAGGATGTAATCCAATTCTAGATGGTTAATTGTTATGAAAGAAATTACTTTTAGAAGGGCTTTGGTCTATGTATAGTATGAAAATACATACGCAAACATAAATGTGTTTGTGTATGTATGTTTCAGTAATATGAAAATGTCAGTAGTTTTCTCTGGTAGAATATTAGATTACGGGCAATTTTGTACTAGAGTACATCTATATTTTCTACAGTAGGCATGTGTAAGTTGTATAATAAAATGTTATTTTCTTTCAAGAAGAAAATGGTGTTAAAAGCAAATACTATAAACAAAATACAATAAACAAAACCAACGGAGGTTGTGAACAAGGAGCTCCCAGCACTGAAGAGGGCCTCCATGCCACCCTATCCTGCCCCAGAGCTGCCCATATTATCAAAATTGATCCCCTTCCTTATACTTTATAAATGAGGTTATTTTTTGGTAAGACTTAAAAAAATTGACTTGGTAAAAATAATGTTTGAAAACCTCTTACCTGAGCCATGGTTAGGTGGCTCCCGGCTAACCTGAAATGCCCTACCAGGTCATTGATCCTCTCATGGTGTTTTATAAACCTAGTACTTAATAAGTGTTCACTGAATAAGTAACACACAGTAATGACAATATATGGTGAGCTGCTGTGGAAGAAAGCCATTCTGGGTTTTCGAGCGGGGTAAGATCAATTTGCTTTCCTTGTCAGATGTAGCGGTGCCATTAACCCACTGTATGAATCAGGTTTCTCTAAGGAATTAGAATGAATGGGATATAGATATGGATATAGATATAGATATACACATACATACAAATTGAGAGAGGATTGGCTCACAGTTAGGGAGGTTGAGAAATCCCAAGAGCTACAGCTGATAAGCTGGGACCCAAGAGAGCTGACAGTGTAGTTTCAGTCTGAAGGCCAGAAGGCTGGAGACCCAGGAAGAGCCAATGATTCACTTCAAGTCCAAAAGTGGGAAGAAAACAGGCTAAAGACAGTCAGGCAGGCAAAACATTCTCTCATCTGGGAAAGGGTCAGCCCTTTGTTCTATTCAGGCCTTCAGTAGATTGGATGAAGCCACTCACATTACGGAGGACAATCTACTTTACTCAGTCTATATCAACTTAAATGTTAGACAAATTCAAAAACAACCTCATAGAAACACCCAGACTAATGACTGACCAAATATCTGGGTACCCTGTGGCTCAGTCAAGATGACACATAAAATTAACAACCACAGCCACTTAGAAAAATCTCACCTAGATGGGAAGCAGGCCACTTCTAGAAGACCTGCATTTTTCCTGGCTAACTTTTTGCTCCTAACAAACTTACCTTCCAGGTTGTTTATCAGATAGAGTCAAGCCTGACTGCTCCATTAAGAATCAGAGGGGCTTGAGGCCAACCTGTAGACACTTCCCTGGAGAATCACTGCCCTCTACAGTAATCTGGGATGTAGTACAGTCATACAGGTGTCTGCAAAGGCAGGATATTCATTCTATCTGGCAGCCTTCCTTATGCTCCACATCTATGACTGGCTTGTTGCTCTGAGATGCTTTATGCCACTGCAGAGTATAGAGATGAGTGAGTCTGGAATCAAGAGGCTTACACCTCTGTTCTCCCCATTCATAGCTTTGTTTCCTTAGACAAGAAACTATTTTGCCTCTTTGTCTTCATCTGCAAAATGGTAATACCCACAGCTCTCATAAGATTTTGTGAATCTTAAACCAGTGCCAGTCATCAAACATTATTCAAATGGGAATTCCTATTAATTTTTTGTAGCAAAAACTAGAAGCAATAAATTATCAACTTATCACAATTTTTACATTCAAATGACTGGGACTGTAAGCTCCTGGAAGGTAGAAACCATACCACATATTTGTATAGCAGCTAGACAGACATCATATGCAGATATGTGTTTAATTCAAGTTTAGGCAATGATAAAGGAATAGTTATCTAATTTTTAAAATTAGCTCAGGCTCAGCTGCTATGGTTTATGCCCGTAATCCCTTCACTTTGGGAGGACAAAGTGGCAGGATCCCCAGAAGCTCGGAGTTCAAGACCAGCCTGGGCAACAAAGGGAGAGCCGTCTCTATGAAAATATTTAAAAATTAGCTGGCCATGGTGGTGCATGCCTGTAGTTCTAGCTACTCAGGAGACTGAGGTAGGAGGATTGCTTGAGGCTGGGAGGTTGAGGCTCCAGTGGGTTATGACAGTGCCACTACACTCCAACCTGGGCAGCAGAGTGAGACCCTGTCTCAAAGAAAAAAAAGAGCTTAAAATGTTCTCATTTGTTGCATATTAAATATATCTTCCAGAAATCCAGAAATAGGGTAGCCAGATAAAATACAGGATGCCTGGTTAAATTTGAATTTCAGATCAACAATGAATACTTTTTTGGTATAAGTATGTCCCATGCAAATCATGTGTTGTTTATCTGAAATTCAAATTTAACTAGGAATTCTGCAGTTTTATTTGTTAAACCTGGCAACTTTATGCAAAAAAGGAGTTTATGTTATTTTAGAATTGAACATTAACATTTTCTTGGATGATGCATACTTGACATATACCATGTGGAAACATCATATTTAGGAATTTCTAATGGTTCACAAATTGGCATTAAAAATGATTTACTTAAAAAGCTGATGGGCCTAAATACGTGTGTTAACCTTACTAGTTTCATGTGTAAAATAAGGATAATGATATTTCGTATATGGGGCTTTTTTGAGATTTACCTGAGATTACATGTGGAATGTTCTTCGTAAACAGATCCAAAAAAGAATTTCAGTGGAGGATGGGCTTTACCATCTGACACCTGCATTTGCATTCCAGTGTCACCATTTACTAGTTGTATGACTTTGGAAAGACTACTTAACCACTCAATACCTAATTATCTCATCCATAATGAGAAAATAATAAAACTGACCACACACAATTTTTATGAGGAGCAGAAGAGAAAATGCACATGCAGTACATAGTGCATAATAAAGCATTTCCTACGTGTTAGATTGTATTAAAAATCTAGAAAAAAAATCCTTTCTAGAAAGTCACTAATATTTGGTAACAGGAAATTATGTCCATAACTGTAAGTATAAAAAAACTCCTCCTTTGTCTGAGTGTTTCTTACAATAGGAGATGTTTTGCACCTGTGCTGTTAGATGCTCATAAGATGCTGAAGAAATGAATTAATGCAAGAGTGAATCTCTTACTCCATACCAAAAATGGTGACTCTCTTTGTATCCTGAACACATTGTTACAGACGTTCATGTAAAAGCAGAAAGTCTCTGAATGTTTAAATCAATTCATATCATTCTTGTTTTAATTTCATAGAGAACATTGTCATTAGAAAAATTATAGATGCTTTCATTTTAGAAATCAGCCCGATACGGTAATAGTGGTAAATATGTAGCTACAATCCCTACCAATACAGAGCCCTCTGTGTGTTCCTTCTACAGCAAGAAACCTAACTAAATTATTAAGCATGAGCAGTTCAACTGTTAGGTCAGGATTTCAGACCCGTGGGCTGAGCTCATTGACATGTTAGGAACTGTAATGAGCTTGTTCATCTCTGAAGGGGGTTCAGGGGTCAGGTTCAAAAGCAAAGATTATTTAGTGAAAGGCCACACGCCTTTATTTTGTTTGTTTCCAGTAAATCAGAACTGCCTATTGTCATTGCTCTTACTATATTGGAAGTTTCTAGGTTCTTTGGTGGCTGATGAGTATTTATGTTAAAGGCAACATAAGGAGACTCAAACAGCCTGGGCAAGGTAAAGAGACCCTGCCTCTATCAAAAAGAAATTTTAAAATTAGCTATGTGTAGTGCCACAGGCCTGTAGTCCCAGGTACATGGGGGACTGAGGCAGGAGGATCACTTGAGCCCAGGAGTTTGAGGTTACAGTGAGCTATTATCGTACCACCACCCTCCACCCAGCCAGCGTGACAGAGCGAGACCTCATCTCAGAACAAACAAACAAACAAAAACAAACAAAAATAAAGGCAACACCCATGAATATATGCCAGGTTTTCCTGTTACTTTATGCAGACAAGGAGTGTCTTAGATCACAACCCACCTATTTTTCTCCCAAGGTTCACATGTATTTGATTAAGAAGGCAATCAGTGGCCATTTGTTCCAGTAATCGTATTGCCACTTCTTAACCCTATAATCTCAAATCTCATTTTTTACAAAGTAAATCTCACTGGTTAGGCATAGAGTCATGCTTTACTAAAATTGCCAAGGCTTGCGGGGTGTTTTTTTTTGTTTTTTGTTTTTTTTGGTTTTTTTTTTTGGAGCTTTTTAGATCAGAAAAGGAGAGTTATGGTCTCTAACTCCCTGTCAATGCCTGCTCTGCCATGATGGCACTGTGCCCTCTCAAATTCCCATTCTCTCCATCCACTCACATGTCGCTGAACAGCTTTGCGAGGATTTCATACAGGGAAGCCTTTATGCCATACATACAGCCTTTTCAGATGTCACCTCAAAATCATCTTCATCAGCCTTGAATACTTGATCTGTAGATGGGTTCCTGGCACCCTAAACAGCAGAGGCCCTGTGTGTAAGCTTGAGGCATGAAGCCACAGAGGCAACGGTACCCTCTGGTTGGAATGGGTTTTCAACGACGCGTGTGTCAGTGAGCTGCTGCTTCTCCACTCCTTTCAGTGAAGGGAAACTTCAAAATATTTGGGGCATACAGGATTCACAACGCATGCTGAGCAGAGGGACTCATGCATCTTTTAGAGTTTTCCTGTGCTTAGGAGACATATGGTGGTTGTGTTTTCTAATGTAAATATCAGAACCCTTGGCTACATTTGTTGAAGCACAGGGACAGAATATTTGAAATCAAAATGATCTTAGAAAAGCCTGTATATATGGTAAGCACATATCTCAGGAGTTTCAAGACCAGCGATCTTTCTTTGCTTTGGGATCCTCTTGGAAGTCAGTTCTCTCTGTCCTTGTTCCCGAAACACTCTCAGTTTTTCTAGTTTCTCTTCAGTGTTTGATGTTGATAGAGGTTCTTTCCTGAATTATTTGCCTACCATCCAGGCCACAGGCAAAAACATCAAAGAATTAGCATCCTTCATGACCCTGGGAATCTCCCTAGTTGAAAACCTTGCGTGGTTCCTAAATATAAATGTGGCTAAAGTGCCATCTAACTCTAGAATCAGCTGTCTGCCCCTCACTCAATGCTGACTCTCTACTTCCAGCCCAAACTTATTTCTGCTCCGGAATAGCAACAGCAGTGATGATAATGATAACATAACTGACATCTAGCCAGGGTTTCCTAAGTCTCAGGGCCTTATTACACATTTATATACCCACATAGCTTCCTTTAACCCCCGCCTGGGAATTTTGAGAGCTTCCCTAAGGATAACATTTAAAAGTTAAAATGAAATTCTGTTTTAATATTAAAAGCAATGCATAGGATTACATCAGACTACTAACATCACAAAATATGGATAACCAAGACAAAATAAAGTGATAAAAGCACCCACGGTGCAATCCCAAAGACCACAAGACAGCCTGGGTGTTCTTGGAAATTCTGCCATTTAACACGATTTAAACAACAACAAGCAGAGAAGCGTTATGAGGTGGGATCTTACACCCCAGCAAAGGTCCGAGAGAAGCAGGACCTGTGTTCCTCCAGGCAAGTGTTGTGAGGCGGTGCCTTGTCATGCAGAGTGAGTTCGAGGTACCAGTCAGCCTTCCACTGCCTGGCCTTGCTCACTGAAACCTAACATCCTAGCCCTTTGCCTCAGCTCTCCACCCGCTGCACTCTTCCCTGCCCCCAACAAATACCTGGGAGGTTGGGGAGAGGGGATGGCTCCCAAATAGCTCCTTAAGAGGGATCCAGGTTTGGCAGACAATGTGGCTGTGGTTGCTGGCAGACACATCTGAAAGCCACATTCACATAGCAAGCATACTGCCTTTACTTAGTATGTTTAAATAAATGTGCACAGCAGAGGCTGGATGCTGATGGAGACTGTGGTGGGGCAAAAATCCTCCTAAGATAACCCTTGACATTGGACTATGGTTGACCTCACCAAGGAGAGAAACTTTATATCAGATCGTGCCCCAGTAGATGCCCCTGCCTAGAAGGAAACAGCGGCCTTGGGTGGGTGGGGGGTTGGAGGCAGAAGGGGCAGAGAAAGGGGCCTATGACAATGGCTCTAGGTTATCCATTTGCCTGGGCCTGGTTCCCTCAGGACCCAGGCTGTAGCAAACAGCTTGCTTTCTTTGTCTTTATTGAATTAGAAGGAAGTCAAGGAAGCCTGCGTGATTGTAAGTCAGGGAAATGCGAGCGACTTTTAAAAGCTTGCAACATCAAACTTTCCCATTGGAATAGAGCCAAGCCAGGGCAGATGTGTCAAAGTCTGCTTTTGGCTCCCTTGCTTGCTCACTCCAGGAAGGGGGAGGATGAAAGGAGAGAAGGGAGAGCAGAAGGGTATATATAGAGTCAGTAATGCTGCATTCGGTCCTAGGAAAGGAGAGGTACAGGTCAAAGGGGTCCCACTTACTGCCCATCACAGTCTGTGAAAACAAAAAGCAAAAACTGAAAAGCAAACAGCTCTCTGCACAGGAATAAAAGAGGAGGGAGGAGGACTTAGTGGAAAGTCAGGGCTGCCTAGAGGCATAACAAATAATCACAGGCTGGAAAAGTACAGTGGAGGGGAAAAGGAGGGCTAGGCAGATTCCTCAGCAGGCCTTCAGGCTATTTTCTTTGGCATCCTATCAATTATGTTACTGTGGCCTCTTTGAATTTGGTCATCTAATGCTCTAAATAAATACACTGTCCACATTTTTACAGCCTTGGAGTGGGGAGAACCTTCTAAGTCTAACAGGAGGCACAGAGACCATAAAGGAAAGGTTGACAGATTGGAATGATTAAAAAGTCAAAACTTCTCTTTGGCAAAAACCAGCTCACAAGAACAAATTTGAAAGCCAAATGAAGACTGTGGGAAAATATTTGCAACACAGATAAAAGACAAAGAGTTAACATCCATCATAGCTAAAATACTCCTATAAAACAATATTGAAAGACCAAAATGAGAAAGAGAGAGATTAAAATGAACGAATGATAAGAAGAGGCATTTTAGAGAAACAATTACAAATGGTCAATAAATATTTGTAAAATGCTCAAACTCACTAACAATTACAGTAATCCATAACACAGAAGTTATTTATTAAATTGGCAACATTTACTAAAATTTTGATGACATACAGTGTTTTTATGTGGATTAGGAGACAAACCCCTTCATGTTCTGTTAATGTGTAATTTCTGTAATGTGTAAATTGGTATGACATTTTTGAAAGACAGTTTGGCAGAATTTTTCAAATTTAAAATAAAGACATTCTACAACCCAGAAGTCCCACTTACAGAATTGTATCTTAGAAAATTGCCAGGTCTACTGGGAAGTGGACATGTGTGAGTGTGTGTGTCTGTGTGTACATTGTAACACTGTTGTAACAGTAAAATATGGAAGACAATGCAAACACCATCAATAGGGAAATGGATCAATAAGTCATAGAACATCCATACCAGGGAATAGAACAAAATGACCAAAAAACTGAGATGTATCTACATGCACTGATGTGGTACTATGTTAATTGAAAAAAGGACTCAGAAATATATATATGTGTGTGTATACATGTATGTGTATACATATATGTGCGTGTATATGTGTATATATAGAGAGAGAGAAATAGAGAGAGGATTGGGGATAGGGTGCAGCTCAGATACATATGATACAGGCAGGAGACAGACAAAATTTCTAGGCAGACAGGGATGGGTCCCCAGTGAAACTTGACCTTCAAGCCAAAGACAGCCTGAAGCCTGAAAACTGAGCTGCCAGTTCCGGGTGGTATCCATGACTATAGTAAGAACTTCCTTGACGCCTTTTAGCCAATCAAATGGTGCTTTTCCCAGGCTTACCCATTGACCAATCAGCATGTGCTCCCCCATTCTGAGCCCATAAACACCCCAGAATCAGCCTCACAGACAGCTACCCACTTTTGGGCCCCTCTCACACAGAGGACTATCCACTTCGGGTCTCCTCTCATTGTCAAGAGCTTTTCTTTTGCTCTCCAGAGTCCATGTACCTCATTCCTCTTGGTCATGGGACAATAACCCAGAACCCACAAAATGGTGGGTGCAAAAAGAGATGTAACATGCATTCCTGCTCACCGAGCTATGGGAGGGAATAAAACCACCAGGTGCCACAACTAAGGTACAAGCACTAGGACTGAAAAAACTGTGACACTCCCCTGTTAACCAAAGCTGCAGGTGGTGAAAATGAATGATAGCTGTAACATTTCCTGGGGTCTCAGACCTCAGGACTCCCCAATCAAAAGCTTTAACACCTACATGGGTGCTGGTAGCTCACGCCTGAAATCCCAGCACTTTGGGAGGCTGAAGCAGGTGAATCACCTGAGGTCAAGAGTTCAAGACCAGCCTGGTCAATGTGGTGAAACCCTGTCTCTACTAAAAACACAAAAATTAGCTGGAGGTGGTGGCAAGTGCCTGCAATTCCAGCTACTCAGGAGGCTGAGGCAGGAGAATTGCCTGAACCCAGGAGGCAGAGGTTGCAGTGAGCCAAGATCACACCACTGCACTCCAGCCTGGGTGACAAAAGCAAAACTCTGTTTCAAAAAAAATAATAAAAAAGCTGTAACATCCTTGGGGCTCTGGTTGCTGGCATCTCCGAGTTACTGGGCATTGCTGCATGCCCCCTTGTCCAGAGGCCAGTGCCAAAGGAGGAAGCTGGTCATGGAATGCCCAGCCAGTCACAGGTTGAGTGCACAGCATGATGGGTGCGGGATCTGGGTCAGTAGCGTGAGCTGAGAGCAGCCTGCTAGGCTGAGTGAGCAGAGTGAGCCCAGTGGACCTGACTGAAGTCTGGTCAGAGGTGCCGCTGGCCACGGAGATTTCAGGCTGGCTAAATGGCACCAAAAGGATCCTGTGTCACATATATATACACATAGGTACATATAACATATATATAGGCATGTATAGCATATCCTATTTTTTTATAAAAATTAAAACAAATATCTATGTACACTTGTATCTAGGCTGAAAAAAGTATATACAAAGAAAACATATGCACACATACCCAAACTGTTTAAAGTGGTTAAATGTAAGGGGATGAGGCAATTAACTGAAAATCATTTTGTGTTATATTTCTTTCTTGTTTGAGTTTATTGTTATAGCATGTATCACTCTTACAGTTAAAAAGCAAAATAAAAAAATGTAAACAGATATGCCTACATTCATATTACTCTCCTACTGTAAGCAGCAAAGTAATTGTAGCATTTAAGACTGTGATGCACAGAACACCACCCTTTCCCACTCCTTCAAGATTACTGGCCAGTGATCATGTAATTTTGGAGACAGCTCTAAACTGCGAGCAAAAGGACTTAGATACCCTCCCTCTGGGGACTGTAGTACTGAGCATTTCAGCAGAACTTATGAAGCAGTTTTCACCATACTCCTACCTATTTATAAAACAAACAGAAGAGTCACTTTCTTTAGAATTCCTACCCATGAGAGTCATTATGAGGATTAAATGAGTTATCATGTAGGGTGTTTGTAAAGTGGTTGGCACACAGCAAGTCATATGTTGGTTTTATTATTACTGAATTAGTAAGTGTCCCCTTCTCTCTCGCCTCTATTGTGGGAGGAAGTAAACTTTAACTGATTTCCTGACTTTCCAAAGGCAGAGGTCTTTAAGGACTTCTCTAGTGAAATGTGGGCAGATGGTAGACGGTACAAAGGGAAGACTGCCATCTCCTTTCTCCTGGAGGGTTGCAGGGCCTGTGGCACCACCATGGGGTTCCTGGAGCAGAGAGAAGGGTCTTGGAGAAAGTCAAGGAAGGGTAATGAATGTCTAAAGGGCAAGGATCACTCTCCTGGTTTCCCATGGAATCAAGTCAAGGGTGGCAGAGACTCTCAGGGCTCCCATGAACCTAGACTTGACTGTGAAGGAAAAAACACAGGAGCCTGCTCACCAGTCCATGGGATTGCCAATTGAAGCAACAAATAGTTGGGCAGAAAGGTACAAGGGAAGAAGGGAGAAAATGGTGCTAACCACTGGGCTTCTCAACATGGTGAGCACAAGCTGGACATCTGTCCACGATGGACATCTGTCCACAATGGAGCTACCACTTGCTACCCCGCGTGAGAGCCTGGCAGATGATGACAGGCACTGCGGGAGACCCTGGTTCAACCAAGGGATCGTCATTCCAATAAGCCTCTTTCCAAGCTCTGCAGCAAAGGGTTAAAACTAGGGGTTGGAGAATAGGGAAAGATCCTCGAGATAAGGATGCTCTGGGGTTAAGATTACAAACTAGAGATTATAAAAACTCAACTGGACAAAAAATATCACTGTCCTAGACTAAGTTTAAACTGGAATGAGAAGGAAGATATCTGTTCCAGAAAGATTTTGTAGTGTGTGCACGTGTTTGACAGGAAAAGGGGTTGAGGAAGAAGAGAGGAAAGACCAAGAAAGGTTATGCAGTATGAGAATAATGCAGGCTCTATGCTTGTGCAGATTTCCCATCTGCTATACATTTTCTTTCTTCTCTTGGTTCCCAAGGACACTTTCCTATCCCCTTCAATGGAGTCATAGTGATGGAAGAGGTCCAGGAGAAAGGAATCTGCTCCTTGCAAGGTAAAAAGAATCAAGAGGGTTGTTGTTGTCATTGTTCGCTTTTAAATACTATAATTTTAAAACAATATACTGGGAAGAACACTGAAAATGGAATTCAAGAGATCAAAGAGACCTGGGATAAATATCTCATACTCTCTCAGGCTCAATTTCCTGCTCTATAAAGTCTGGTGTTTGGTAGCATTAGATGGCCTCTAAGATTTCCACCATTATACTTACATTATAATTTATGTTCTACTTCATGAACTGGAAGGGACCTTAGAGTCCATCAAAACCCTGAGCCAATGTAAGATCATTCTTTGGGACAATCCACAAAGTGTGTTACATTTTATGAATAAATGTTTTTAATGCCCCACCAAAAAACTCAAAACTGTGGCCACAGGCAGAGTTTCTCAAAAGTTCCTAGTAGAGAAGCATAAGGGCTAGGCCATTGCTACACCTTTCCCAGGTGATGTTCAAGGATAAACCAGAAATGTTCAAGGATAAATGCTATTAAGTTTGGGGGAGTTATGCCAGTGGCAACAATAGAGACACCCCTAAACTGCAGGTGTTTAATAACTGCAGAAGTTTGTTTCTTGCTCATGTGAAGTCATGTGGGTCAGCAGAGCTCTCTACTATCCAGTGACTTAGGAGTCAAGGCTCTCTCCATCTTGTCTGCCAGCACCTCAACATGTGACCTCAAGTTCACCTGATCAGGAGGAAGGAGGATAAAGAACACACAGAAACAGGTAGGAACCTAGGACTGGAAGTGCCATATCACTTCTGCTCTCATTCCTATGTGCCAGAACTCTGTCACATAGTCCCAATCCAGCTGAAAGGACCTGGAAAATGCAGGAAAGCACATATCTATTCAGTGGGCACAAGTCGTCTCTGGATGAATTGATGCAATCAGGGACATAAAGCCACCAAGTGAGAGCAATTCTCTGCCTGGTGTGTTTGGAATAAATGACCAAAAGCCTTGGATTTTAATCTGTGGCTTCTTCATTTACTTTTATTCTAAAAATCATTGAGTTTTGAAAAACTGAGGAAACTTTGCTAGGAAGTGGGTCTTCTAAACTCTTCTTCATCACATCTGGAGAGGGGGTTGCCTTTAACTGGCTATATCACACTGTTGATTCATCATCAACTTTAAACCAACAAAAATCCTGATTTAATTGTTGGGAGAAATTGCTGCCAAGCCAGGCCTTCAGATCCTGTAACTGTGCCATTCATTTTGCTTTAAACCTAAATGCAAGATCTTATATTTATTCTAAGTGTCATCCTGTTATTTTCAGACAATTGCTTCAGCCTTCTGAATTTTTAATTCTGTCATCTATTGTAATATCTATTTCTTCAAGATTTACATCATACACCAATTTGATGAGCATTATCTTCTGTGTCTAAATCCAAGTTCTTGAAAAAATAGGCCAAGGGCAGAGTCCTCCAGTAGAACACCAGAGACCTCCCTTGAGAGGCATCACGATTCATTAATAAACACAGTGGGTTTATTTGTTCCACTAGCTTCAAATCCTACTTACCTTATTATCAATCAGTTCACATTTCTCCACTTTCTCAAGGACTTTTAAGATTTCATAGCACATCTAGATGAATACTGAACTCATTATCTCCCTTCCTAAGCCCCCTCCTTCCCCTGAATTGTCGACCTGTTAATGGCACCGCCATCCAGCCCACTGTGCCAGCCTTCTGGGAGCAGTCCCTCAATCTCTCTCCTTTCTCTCCCTGAGAAGTGAACTTGAGTCAGTCCCGACACTTCTCGACTGGGACTGCCGTCCTCTCAAGCCTGGACCACTGCTTCTAAGTTTTTCTATGGGTCTCTGGGCATTCCTCCTCCAGTCTATCCTTTTCATCTTCACTCAGTGATCACATCATGCTACCTCCTTGATGAAAACCCACTGAAACTCCCCAGTGTAAGGAAAATGTTAAAAATGTTTAACATGCAGTTTGGCAGAGGCAATGACCAAAGAGAAGGCCAGCAGGGCCACTCCAGATGGAAAACGGGGCACCTTCGATTCTCAGACCTAAATGTTTCTAGGTGTCACCCTTCCATCTCCTCAGCCCCCAGGCAGAGGTTTCAGCAGAACCCTCCATTTGCATGTCAACACTCTTGCTCTGCTTTCTCAAGCTTCTCAAAGCTCCTCCCTCAACTCAGAAAGGGTCTTGTCTCCTCAGAGGCAGGAAAGCATTTTATACATTCAACCCCATGCCCTGGTTTTTGGTAAAAACTGGTCAGTCTTTCAGGATTTACTCCATTGAGGCAGAGCCAAGGTTTCAGAATTTGAAAATAAATGAAATAAAATAAATAAAAGATAAACTCCACTCCCTTTCTCCCAAAGGCCAGGCTCTTAGAAATAAAAGCTTTCCAGGCTTTCTTTTTATATTCTTAGCCAGTAATTTGACTCTGTTCTGGCTGGATTCTTTCATGTATTTTCTTCTCTGAGACAATCAGCCTAAGTTTCTCTGCCTGGTTAAATGGTGAAAAGACCACAAAGTAGAAAAGATTTTCCGAGAAAGAAGGTGACTTCTCATAGTATTTCAAAATATCTTCCTAATTCTTTGTTGTTCCATGCACCTACACTACGAAACTCAGCTTCACGTAGGCAGGGACCAATATTTGATTGAACTCTGTTTCTTCAGTGGCTGGGACATATTAGATGCTCATTAAATATTTTTTGACTGAATGACTAAACCAATGGACAAAGATCGACTTTATCTACCAGTATGCTAACATAAAAAATGGAACGGAGTGATTGGGCTTTAGTTTCTCTGTTGATGGTTCAATCACATTGCAGGAGTAGAAAAATGTATTCCTTCTTTTGAACACTGCAGGGATCTTAAGAACACATCTGTGACAGTTTTTATAAGAAAAAAAAGGATGGATGCATAAAGAGAAATTTTAATAGCATATTTGCAGATAATCGATAATCCCTGTGTACTAAGGATACTTAATTCTTCAAACAGAAAAGATTCACTTTGCTGCCTTCTAACCTTCATGCATGTTTTCTCTCATTATAATGGTAATGAATGCAGTTTTATAAATCAGTGGTTTTGTCTGGATTCATCTTTTCAAAGCCTGCTCAACTAATTGGACTTCCCAGTGCAGAACTAGGCTTTAATAATGAGTATATTAACATAACAAAAATAAACTCATATTTTCCAGGTGCTAAGTATTAGACCTTCTTAATTATTTCTAAAAGGACCATGTTTCCCTTCACATGACCTTGTATTAATGGCATCCTGACACTGATCTCTTCCCACGACTTGTGCCACCTTTTTGGAATGCAGGTGAAAGAAATATTGCTGTGCTCTTAGAAGCAGCACTACAAAGAAGTAAGTGCATGAGTTCTACATCCAGAGAACCTGGTTTGAATTACTCTACTAGTCACTCTGGGGAATTGCTTATGCTCAAAATATGTACAATGAGCCTAACATCATGTGCGATTATAATAGTTAAATAAGATACATTATGTAAAGAAACTGGTATAATTTATAACAATGAAGATTACACCAAATCTATGGATTAAGCAAGTGCCTTGCTACCTAGATCCCTTCAATCTCACCGGAAATGAGAGCTGGGTCAGAAAGTGGGTGTGAAAATGGCCTACCACATTAGCTGTCCAGATTGCCAAGGCTCTCAGCTAATCTGGCATGCTGGGACAGTGTCCTTCTCCCTTCCTCTGCTCTGAGTACTTTCCTCAAGAAGTTACAGCATTTGCAGACAGAGGGGGCCACATAGCCTACTTCCAACGTAGCTTTGCTTTCCAGTAAAATGGGTCTACAGGCTCTTAAGGTCTATTAGCCGGTCAGGAAGCCGTTTGCTACCGTGGTCTCCAAGCACTGTATCATCTCACAGCCAGATAACTTATTCAAAGTACAGGAAAAGAAGCTTTTCTTCATCTATTACATGGCTACTGTATTAACATGTGCTCTGTGTGTGTGTGTGTGTGTGTGTGAACAACTAAATATAGTGAGTTTTCTTTATCTCTTTGTTTCATTTTTATAGCCAGTTCTTGAAAAGACATTCTACTCATTTTTAGTTAAAAAATAAATGAGGCTCACTTTTCCAAGCTGTTTTCAATTATGTTACTCCACCCACTCTCCATATTTTTCTGGGCCCTCATTTACCCCCTGAAGGATTTACAGGGCAGCCCTCTGCTCTCTCTCAGCCACTGTGGTCACACTGCCTCCACACACCTAATCTGATCTTCAGAGAGCCTGCTGGTTCAGATTCAGAGACTGTGCCAATTAGAATAGGAAAGTGCCTCTTCCTCCCCAGCCCTCATTCCCAAATATGTGTTGATACATGAGTATCAGCCGAGAGACGTTATTTTGCAAGAGTCACTGTTTCTTAATATATTTAAATCAATTGAAATAGGCGCTGGCTCCCCCTCCATCAAGGCTGGCGGAAAACATAATTTTACTCCTCACTGGGACTCCTTACCTCCAAGGACTGTGTAAAAACTTATGTACTGTCATTCAGAACATCAGGTTGGTTTCTCTGGTCAAGGGCTATGGTCCTACTGGTACACCTGTTGCTACACTCCAGTCAGGGCCATCAACCCTAGCAGTCAATTGAGGGCACTGGATTCTAGGACCGTAGGCGCCCTCTACAACCATCTTTGGGGTCTCTTCCCTTTGTCAGGGTTGACCACAGTGCAATATGTGGATCCCTAACATTAGAAAAACTCCCTCATGTTCATCTCCTTCCACTGCCTCTGGAAATCTCTGCCTTCTTTTTCTGCTGGACTTGAAAGTCACTATCTTTTCTCTCTTTTCTCTCTGGCACAATTTCTTCAAAGGGTTTAAGCCTTGGCACAAGATAGGAAAGGTCTTTGATATTGAGTTTTCTGTCATGTATTAGGATGTTTGAAATAAGAAGGAAAAAGACAAAGAATAAATTATTTGCTCAAATATTATCCTGTTTGCTCTTTCTAGAATGAATAAACTCTAGTTAAGAGAACCACCCTGGGGGATCCCTGGCAGCAGGGAGAAATGTAGTGTGGCACAAAGATATCTTTAGAGCACCTGGGGGCGGTGGGCGAGCCGCAATGGGCCTGGGGATGGTGAGGATCTTTGCTATAGCATGTGTGTGATTTCCCTGATCTCCCAGGGTGGTGCCCCAATGAGCCATTGGACTCTAATCTTACATTGCTGCACTAGCATTTCTTTATTTGTACCTTTCTTGCTTCGTGCCTCTTTTTCACTCATTGCATTTTTCTTCTTTGTCTTTTCCCAACATAATTTCAGTTGGTGCTCATGAAAAGTACAGCTACTGTAAAGTTAAATATTGTTTAACAAGATACCAGATGCCATGAAGGTCTGATTGCTAGGTAATTGGTCACTGGGATAACTTAATAAGGAGAGTAGCCCACAGTTCAGTCACTGTAATACTCAGATGACCACATCAGATCAAACGTGATTTGAAGTTTGAGTAATCACTCTGCAAGTGACTCATCTGGTGTAAAGCACGTCTCCTTAATTATGGAGTCAAAAGGAATATTAGCTCCTTGCTACGCCCTTAGCTTCTCATGCTTTTTGCATGATTTTCACCTTCCTGTCTTCTTTCAACTTGTAGCAAATATGAATTTCTGGGCCATTTTCCATTTCACTTATTTTATCTATTTATGCCCGTGTTTATAAACATTTAAGTTTATGAATGCTATTTATTGTATTTCTGGTATCCAGCTTTGTTGTAGAGCATCTGCTTTCTTTCATATGCTCAATATAAGAAAAGCTTTTGGGCTAAACAAATGTGTTATAGGCTTATATAATTTTACAGTACATGATCTGCTGTGTCCTTTTTCCACTACAAATCGCATTTCGCTTCTTTTCTCCACATATTTTTATTCTGTACAACAAAGGTCAGCACATAACTGTCCATGGGTCGACTCGCAGCCACGGCCCAGTTTTGTAAACAATGTTTTGCTGCAACACAGCCATGCCATTCTTTCGAGTACTGTCTGTGGTTGCTTTCACACTACAATATCAGAATTGAGTAGTAATGCCAGGGATTGTAGATCTTTACAGCAAAACTTTGCTGACTCCTACCGTGGAACAATAATAAAAAATTATTTTCATCACAGAATCCTAGCGCTTCAGAGCTAAAAAAGGATAGCAGTCCAAGAACTTCATTTTAGAGAAAACAGGCCCATACAAGCATCAGACCTTACCACTATGTGGTAAGCACTGTACCTTAGCAAATATTAACTCATTTACTACCCACAACCAGTATTATTTCTACTGTATAGATAAGTAAATCAGGATACAAGACCTTGAATAACACTTCCCAGTCATATAGCTGCTATCATCAATGGAGGTGGTGGGACCGAACCCACAGCATGCGGCTTCAGAGTCCAAAAACAAAACCGTTGCACCATTCAGCCTCTAGATGAAAGAATTTCTTCTATGTTCCACAGAAAGTATCAGAACAAGGACTAGTGCCCGGTTTCCTGTTCTCCCATGCCATTTATTTAAAGTAAAGATTTTTATTCACCTCTGTGTTCTATGACCAAGAAAAGAGGAGGATTTTTTTTATGAGTATTCCCTGAGTCTTGACTAAAAGTACACTGACTGTACACTCTGGGGTAGGACATCTGTCCCAGTATGCTTTCCTGAGTGAGTCACATAGCTATAGCTGTGTTTCGTAGATACTCACTTGAGGGCTGACTTAATCCCTTAAGATCTGTCTAAAGGGGCAGTGAACCATCTATGAGAGGCCCTTCAGTTCCCAGGAGGAAATGGGACTCTTCCTCCTCAAGTCAACCTGTTATGTTTAGCCTTCCCTGTGCTCAAAAGTAGAAAGCACTATTTGGATCATAAAATTTATGACCAATATTTGCAGTTGGAACAATCTTAGGGCTACACGCTGCAAAAATTATGGACTCGGCATAAAATTAAACAGCCTTTTTATGCTGTACAGCTTTTGTCAGCTATGCTAATGACTGCAGCTTCACGACTGTTGCAGTTCCACGTGGTCAGCACTCCAGGGGCCTTGACACCTATGCGCCACTGCCTTAGAAACACCTACCTCTGACTCTTTAATCAACCTGCTGCTAGGGTTTGGGTGTTTGTGTCCCTTCAAAATTCATGTTGAAACTTAATCCCCATTGTGGTGGTATTAAGAGGTGGGCTTTTTAGGAAGTGATTAAGTCATGAGAGCTAAGAACTCATGAATGAGATGAATACCCTCATACAAGAGGCTTCAGGGTTGAGCACAGTGGCTCATGCCAGCACTTTGGGAGGCCAAGGCAGGCAAATCACGAGGTCAGGAGTTCGAGACCAGCCTGACCAACATGGTGAAATCCCATCTCTACAAAAAATACAAAAAATTAGCTGGGTGTAGTGGTGAGCACCTGTAATCCCAGCTACTTGGGAGGCTGAGGCAGGAGAATCACTTGAACCTGGGAGGTAGAGGTTGCAGTGAGCTGAGATCACGCCACTGCACTCCAGCCCAGGCAACAGTGTGATACTCCATTTCAAAAAAGAAAAAAAGAGGCTTCAGAAGACAAACTGGCCCTTTTGCCATGTGAGGATGCAGTAAGAAGGTGCCATCTTGGAAGCAGAGAGCAAGCCCTCACCAGACACTGAATCTGCTGGCACCTTGATCTTGGACTTCCCAGGCTTCAGAATAGTGAGAAATAAAACTGCTACTATTTATAAGTTACCAGTTTAAGGTACTTTGTTACAACAGCAGGAATAAATGAAGACATTTACCTTCATGTCTTAACTACTTAGTCTTTTGTAATTCGGTTCTCTCCTCGGGTTTATGATAGCTTCCCTCCTGAATACTTTTTTCCTGAAATGAAGATCTCTTCTGTACCTTAACCCAGGCTGCTAACACTGCTACAGCAAGATCGACAACTGGTCAGATTGCTGTCCTCATAAAAGCATGGTAATCACCTTCAGC
Source organism: Cacajao melanocephalus (assembly GCA_963573385.1). Lineage (NCBI taxonomy): Eukaryota > Metazoa > Chordata > Mammalia > Primates > Pitheciidae > Cacajao > Cacajao melanocephalus. Next base: position 17,569 of record CAUYLG010074673.1, on the reverse strand, counting down.
TGGGCTCTCAGATCGAACAGCCTGGCAATCTTGTTTGCCTGGTCAGTGTATTCCCATTTCCATGTCAAAATTCCTGTCAAACTTCTGACTCTTTCACCTGTCTCAGCAAATGGGAACTCTCCACATCTCTGCACCTACCTGCTTTCATGCTTCTGTCTGGCTTCACTCCTCACATTTGACAAGGAGCTTCTCCTCCTAGGAAAGGCCACTTTCCTCCATCCCATCGTATCTCAGCATCTCAGGGATCTTGCACTGATCATTTTCCCATCTTCAGAGCTGGTTCAGGAGACGTATCACCTGAGCAGCAGCCTGGCATGCCCATTGTAAGAAGTGAAGAGCATCTCTGAAATAAATTATTAGAGAAATACAGTACCAGTTAATTTAGGCTTTCCTATACAAGCAAAGCATAAATCGACTTTTTTTTTTTTTTTTACCAAATAGAAATTTAAACCAAACAAAATGAAACAAAGCAGCATATTCTTCTGACTCTGGTCCATCACAAATGAGTTTTTGTGATCTTTCCCACTGCAGGATGCAAGGATGTGTAAGTAGAACCAGTGTTGGCATCAGCCCTGAAGTTGGCCAGCTGACAATTGTTTGGAGGCAAATGAAATCCCCGAGCCCAACACAGTGGAGAAACAACAAACGTGTATTGGATTATATAAGATCAATTATATATGAGCCACTAAAGAGAGAATAGAAGTGAGAGATGAGCAAATAACAATTTAAATATTATGAGCAATTCTGCCTGCTGGTCCCCTCACCGCTCATATGACCCAAAATAGTGCTGTCAGGGAGGAGAAAAACTAATCCCTGGAGTGTGTACAAGGCCCATCTTCATTAATTCACTCCTCATCACACAGACACTGGAGTGATCATTACTGTTAGCATCGGTCACTGTGAATCACATTATCCTCAGAGCCACACACAGATATTCTGAATGTATAGGGTGTATTTAGCATTATTGTTTTTCCTGTTTTAAAAAAATACTTCCATTCTCCTTATCTTGTTACCTCATAATTAAAAATACTCTAGAGTTATATTTTGCATATGTACAGGTAATTGTATCCTTGATATTACTGTCTAGTTTACACATGTATACATGCATATTACCATAGAGCAGTGTATATACCAAACCATGGATACTCCACTTTATATTAACGTTAAGGGATACCCAAGGATGAATTTCAGAAAACATCATCACTTAGCACTTTGACTTTACAACCTACATGCTACATGAGTTGCCATCCTTGTAATGTAACATAAAGAGTAATACTGTTTTCCAGGAGAGAGTGACCTATCTAATAAATGCACCCAAAATATGACCTGATTTTGAAAATTACAATAGAAACTAAGAACTACAGAAAAACTGGAAAACTTCTTGCCAACATGAATCTAGGAATAAAAAACTTTAAAATATTTTGAACAAAACCTGTAGATAACATGCTTAAGTTACTTCTATCCATAGAGATTTGGAATGAGTAAATATCCAGTTTTGAGTAAAAAAAAAAATCTGAACTATAAGACAATTCCAAATAAGTTAAATGCTGTATAATGTTCAGTGCTTAAACTCCGTTAAATCAGAATTTTAATAAAAAATAAGTTATGTCATTTTCTTTACGTTAAAAGTCAGTTTTCCCCGTCCCCATTAAGTAAATATTAGCCAAATATTTTTTTTAAAATCACCTTGTTGAGGGTTCAAATTATTAGCTTATAACAATTTTGGTTTGCTATATTTTATGTATCTTCAGACATTTATTCAGAACTAGCTCTTTCCTGTGTTAAAACAAAATTAAAAATCCAACAAAAAAACTCCTTTGACCCGAAGTCCTTTCCAGTCACTGTTATATTATCTTACCTTCCTAGTCAAACTTTGAGACAAGATCTCACCCTGTTGCCCAGGCTGGAGTGGCAGTGGCACATCACAGCTCACTGCAGCCTCCACCTCCCAGTTCAGGTGACCGTCCTACTTCAGCCTCCTAGGTAGCTGGGACTGCAGGCATTTGCCACCATGCCTGGCTAATCTTTTGTATTTTTTTGTAAAGACAGGCTTTCACCATATTGCCCAGGCTTGTCTTGAATTGCTAGGCTCAAGAGATCCTCACACCTCAGCCTCCCAAAGGGCTGAGATTACAGGCATGAACTACCGCACCTGGCCCTAGTCTAACTTTTTTAATTAGCTAAGGTTGTTTGCAATTCTGAAACCTGACTTACTCAGTCTTTTAAGTGGTCTCCTCAACTTAATGTTTGCTCTAATCCATTTTCCAAACTGTAAGTTGAGTAACTTCTAAAATACAGATTTCATCATGACACTCTCAATCTTGAAATCCTTCTATTGCTCTCTTTTCCTATAAAGATACAGTGTTAATTCTACTACATCGTTTATGAGGTTCTCCACCACCTGGTGCCTACCACCTCACCAGCTCAGCTCCTACTGCTCAGATATACTTAGAGTTCTAGGCCCTTACTCTTTCCCTGTTCAGTTTCTCAATTGTTCCCTGTTCATTTTCTCAATTGTGTCATGCTCACTCTCACCAGAAAGTTACCCAGACTGTTTCCCCTGTCTGGGACTTCTCTTGTTGGATTTTCAAGGCTGATTCTTACCCTTCACATCTCTCAGCTAAAACGTGTCTTCTCCATCATGGTCTTTGTTAGGGTTCCCTAACACACGTTGTCCTTGTGAGACAGCCAGGTGGGAGGGGGTCCCCGGAGAAACTCCAACCAGCCTGCCCACTGAGTTGGAGACTGGAATCTCAGGGTGTTTGCCGCAGGGAGGAACCTGGCCCCTCCTCTTCCTGTGTGGAATCTGGGATTCAAACTGCCAGGCCGGAAGTGCTCCAGCAGAGGGTGTTTCTCCCTTTTTTTCTTTTTTCATTCAATAAAGCCCTGCTTTACTCACCCTTTAAGCTATCTGCCAGCCTAAATTTTCATGGCCATGGGAGGAACAACAACCCCATCTTTAGCTGAACTAAGGAAAAGACCTGCAACATTTTTAGCATGTAACCTGGGGGCTTGATAAGTGGTGAGTGAAATGCGGACTCAAAACTTCTCACTGTTCCTGCTAAACATTTTCATCCTCCATCTTCTGAGGGTGGGGGAAACATGCCCCCAAACCCGGTGGCTCTCGGTGGGGTCTGGGAAAAGCCCTTTCCTTCCTTTTTTGGGAAGGACAGGTGAGCAGGGGCTCCTCTCTCCCTCTCCCCTCGGTGTAGGGGTTGAGACTCATGGCCCAGGGGTCCCGCGCAGCTGACTGGCTGAAGGGGGTTCAGCTTTGAACTTCAGTTTTGAGTTAGATAGAAAAAGCTGAAGATTCAAAGAAGTGGTGAAAGAATTGTGAAACTTAATCTTGCAGAAGAGGTTCTCTGTGTGAACATATTAACTAAATTTAAAGGGGTTATAAAATGTTTTTGCTTCTTGAAATTTCTAAGTCATCATTTTGGCAAAATAAATCACTTATGATAATCTGGAACTCTCTTTCATAATATCAAGTGTTTTAAACCTTGAACGTTTAACAGTCCTCCCCAAATCAAATTTCAGTTTCAAAATTGTCTTTCCTGGCACGTGGCTTTTTGAATACGTAAGAGGGCCCTGAAGTATCCAGAAAAGGGAGACAAACAGGATTATTTGGCATGCTTAGGTACATGGAATTGCCAAAATGATGCTCAATCTTCTTTAGGTTATAGATTGGTAAGTAATGCTAATACATGTTCCAAAATTGTATGGGACTTAAAAAATTCTAATGAGTGTATGCTATCAATCATAATTAAGTTTTTTATGTTCTTATTGTAAACCGTAAAGATAAACTTCTTTGTCAGTTGTGTTTCTAACTGTCACTACCCTGGACATTTTGCTATTCACTGACAATTGTCTTGTTTTAATCATTTTCAAAAGATGGTTTATCATAGGCTATATGACTCTGACAGGTGCTCTCAGTACAATTTCTGATTGTATTTGAGAAAATCAGGTTTCTAGTAACTTTGGAGATTGTGACATTGGAATAAGGAAAAATGTGCAAGACTCATGAAGAGCTGAAATATTTACAAATATCAAACAAAACCAGAGTTAACTAAATGGACTGAATTCAGAAAGCCAAAGCAAACTTTTTCATTTTTGCTTGGAATATTGGTGATCCTTGTTTTGTTTTTCAGAGTCAAGGAAACTTACTTTGAGCTATTTATGGCCTTTAATAATTGAATAAGATATGCACTCCTGGAATCAAGATTTGGAGCATGTTTGTTGCTTTCTGCCTGGTTCCTCTAGAATTTGGAAGCTATCTGTGTGTATTCCTATGGCAATATAGTCGTTTGTATCAGTACAATAAAAATCCATATTTATTTTGCAATAGGACGTGATTGGAAAAAACTGGTAATTTTACCAAGGTTTTGATTGCAAGAGTATGCGTCCCTTTCAGGAGTTAATTTAGACTTGGAGAGTCAATAAAAGCCCCGTGGGGAAACTAGCCTCGTACTGTTATCTACACAGTCCTGTACAGGGTTCCTGACCTGTGCTCGGTAAAGAATGTCACTTCGTAATAGGTCTAGGAACTCCAAGTTTATCTTGGGAACTTAAGAGGAGAGGATCATCCAACTCACAGGTACTTGAGGATACAAACCCATGGCTGGGCTTGGCTTTAAAAAGTCTTAATTGAGATTCCTTGTGGAACAGAATTTCATCAAAGCCAATCCAAGTCTGTTTTGCAAACCGCTCAGTACTATGATGATTTGTTTTTTTAACAAATATGAAGACTGGAGAGAGAGAAATCATATTTCAAAACTTACCATACATTTGTCATGAAATTCTAAACTCACTAGTTGTTTTTAAGTTTTTGCCTACATTTTAGACTAGTCTTGCTTGTTCCTCTGAACCAACCAGCAATCTCCAGCTGCAGCTCAGAAAGAACAACAGTGATGATTAATAGAGAAATCAATATTCTAGTGCTGAGCAATTATCCTGCAAATCCCGCCAGGTGATAAGAATAAACAGGATGCCAGTCATGTCAAGGTTTCCTTTTTGGGAAGATAAGACCAAGGGAACTAACCAAAGCTAAGCACCATGTACCCAAATCCTAGCAAGCATAACTGTACCCACCAGTTATCTCGATGTGTCACAAGACATCCTTTCCTCCCCTTGCTGGAGGACTCAGTTCCACAGTTTCACCTTGGCATTTGGCTTATGAAAAGGAGCCCCTCCTCTCCCCCACCCCCTAGACACATTTTTGTCCTAGGCTCAATTCCAAGCTTCAGGTCAAAGCCCAGAAAAGAAAACTGGATCTAAGGGATCCAGAGGTAAATGATCCTCTGGATCCTTTAAAACAGGTTAAAAGGCACAGCGCAGGTGAGTGTGGCTGATTCCTGCCAATTAAGCCAAATCCAAGCTTCGTATTTCGTGGATAAGGGCCACGTTAGTATCTATGGCATAAATGAGGCCTATGGAATCCAAAACTACTGATAGCAGGGGAGATAGGGCGTACATGGGTAAGAGCAGATGATTCCCACCCTTAAGCCCCCCTGCTTCATGGGTGCGAGTGGCTTTGGCACTCATGGTGGAACCTGACAAGATCACTGGGATTCAGGGATGCAAGGATAGAAGAGGGAAAGAGGACGCTCTTTCTTCTCTCCCTTATGTACCCTGGGTATCTGCTAGAAAGAGAAGGGAACCAAGCATACATGCTCCCCTCTTTTTAGATGAGTAGCCATTCATCTTCAGTGTGTTCCCCTTTAGAATGCATCGTGAATCCCTGGAACTCCTTTGAAAAAACACCTCCTTTTTATTCCTTTTACCTCCCGTTCTCTCTTCATTTATAGGTAATTGTGTCTCCATATTACAAGACACTCCCCTTAGATGCATCCTCCAAACTGGAAAGAGTTAATTTCCCAAACCTTAAACTGGTTGGCTTAGGATTGGGCCCAGGGGAAGGGGACCCAGGAGCAAACAGGTAGAAGGCCTCAGAATTTTTGAGCTGTCTTTACCCCTCCCCTTGTTTTGTTTTGATACATGTTTTCTAATAACCTGGTTTGTCTCTTCTTGCCTTCAGGCCATCAAACTCCAAAACGTCATGCAATGGGAGCCTCTGACAATGGCCCCTTCTGCTGGAGACCCTTAGATCAGCCTCTGAGGAAGCTCTGACTGCTGTTTCCCCAAAACAGCACCCCTTGTCAGCAGGAAATATTTAAGATCTGTCTTCTTCCTTATCCTTAATCTAGTGGCAGTTAAATGTACTTCTTTAGAGGGGAAAATGAGACAGCCAGGTGGGAGGGGATCCCTGGAGAAACTCCAAATAGCCTGCCCACTGAGGTGGAGCCTAGGGAGGTTCATGATGTTTGCAGCACAGAGGAACCTGGTCACTCCTCCTGCGTGAAGCCTGGAATTCAGACTGCCAGCAGGAATGCACTCTAGCAGAGTCTTTTAAGTCTTGCAGGCCTTGCAAGAGTCCCTGTTTTCCCGTTTTTTCCCCCCTTTTCACCCAATAAAGCCATGCTTTACTCACTCTTTAAGCCATCTGCCAGCCCAAATTTTTGAGGCTGCGGGACAGACAGGAATCCTGTCTTTAGCTGAACTAAGGAAAAGTCCTGCAACACTTGCCTGTCCCCCGCATATTATTCACCACATTTGTCATACCTGGTTTAGTGCCTGTACAAAGATCCCATGAAGGTATCTGTCTGCTTTACCCTTTTTCACTTCAGAACCATGCTTGGCAGATAGAATGCCTCTAGTAAATATTTGTGAAATAAATAGTAATATAATCTAAGGGTTCCCTTCTGGAATCTGATAAACATTTCAATTTCTTTATCACTGCTTTGCTCCAGAATTACTTCAATTATCCTTATTTTTTTTAAGAAGAGAAATGTTTTATAATCTGAGAATATGGAATGCTTAACAAAACTGCATTGTTCCCTGAGCAAATAATGTTCTTCAAAGGTGTATTCACTGGTCAGTCAACTAAAAGAAATAAATGTTACTTCTAATTTGAAAAATGGAAATATAGAAAGAGAAGATCTTAAGAATCACTCTCTTATATATTTCCACAATAAGTCAAAAAATAAAATATTAAGAATATTAGAAACACATTTAAGAGATTTTAGATATTACATAGGTGCTGTAGATACACATATTTATTAAATCTAAAAGCCATGAAAGAAAAAGTAGACATATTTGATTATGTAAAAATTTTAAATACTTTATGAGAAAAGATGTGGATATGGTTTGACTGTGTCCCCACCCAAATCTCAACTTGATTTGTAGCTCACATAATCCCCACATCTTTGGAGGGATGCAATGGGAGGTAATTGAATCATGGGGACAGGTTTTTTTCCATGCTGTTCTCGTGATGGTGAATATGTCTCATGAGATCTGATAGTTTTATAAAGGGCAGTTCCCCTTCACATGCTCTCTTGCCTGCCACCGTGTAAGATGTGCCTTTGATCCTCCTTAGCCTTCCACTATGATTGTAAGGCCTCCCCAACCATGTGGAACTGTGTCCATTAAATCTCTTTTTCTTTATAAATTACCCAGCCTCAGGTATTTCTTCATAGCAGTATGAAAATAGACTAATACAGGAAATTGGTACTGGTACAGTGGGGAATAGCTATTAAGATACCCAAAAATGTGGAAGTTACTTTGGAACTGGATAAGAAGCAGAGATTGGAGCAGTTTGAGGGTTGAGAAGAAGACAGGAAAATATGGGAAAGTTTGGAACTTTCTAGAGACTTGTTGAATGGCTTTGACCAAAATGCTGATAGTGATATGGACAATAAAGTCCAGACTAGGTGGGCTCAGATGGAGATGAGGAACTTGTTGGGAACTGGAATGAAGGTTACTCTTGTTATGTTTTAGCAAAGAGTCTGGTGGCATTTTTCTCTCACCTTAGAGATCTGTGGAACTCTGAACTTGAGAGAGATGATTTAGGGTATCTGGCAGAAGAAATTTCCAAGCATCAAAGCATTGAAGAGGAAGCAGAGCATAAAAGTTTGGAACATCTGTAGCCTGACAATGTGATAGAAAAGAAACCCCATTTTCTGAGGAGAAATTCAAGTTGGCTGCAGAAGTTTGCATAAGTAAAGAGAAGCCTAATGTTAATCACCAAGACAAATAGGGAAAATGTCTCTAGGACATGTCAGAGACCTTCACAGCAGCCCCTCCTATCATAGACCCAGAGGCCTAGGATGGAAAAATGTTTTTTCTGGGCCAGGTCCAGGACCCACTGCTGTGTGCAGCCTAGGGACTTGGTACTCTGCAGCCTAGCCCCTCTAGCCATGGCTAAAGGGGGCCAAGGTACAGCTCAGGCTGTTGCTTCAGAGAGTTCAAGCCCAAAGCCTTTGTGGCTGTCATGTGATGTTGGTTCTGCAGGTGCACAGAAGACAAGAACTGAGGTTTGGGGACCTCCACCTAGATTTCCCAGGATGTATGGAAATGCCTGAATGTACAGGCAGGAGTTTGCTGCAGGGGTGGAGTCCTCATGGAGAACCTCTGCTAGGGCAGTGTGGAAGGGAAATGTGGGGTTGAAGCCTCCCTCAAACAGAGCCCCCACTAGGACACTGCCTAGCGGAGCTGTGAGAAGAAGGCGACCATCCTCCAGACCTCAGAATGGTGGATCCACCAACAGCCTGAACCGTGTGCCTGCAAAGGCTGCAGATACTCAGTGCCAGCCTATGGAAGCAGCTGAGAGGGGGGATGTACCCTGCAAAGCCACAGAGGTAGAGCTGCCCAGGGCCATGGGAGCCTACCTATTTCATCAGCATGACCTGGATATGAGACATGGAGTCAAAGGAGATCATTTTGGAACTTTAAGGTTGAATGACTGCCCTATTGGATTTTGAACTGGCATGGGGCCTGTGGCCCCCTTGTTTTGGTCAGTTTCTCCCATTTGGTGTGTGTATATTTATCAATACCTGTACCCCCATTGTATCTAGGAAGTAACTAACTTGCTTTTGATTTTACAGGCTCCTAGGCAGAAAGGACTTGCTTTGTCTCAGATGAGACTTTGGACTTGGACTTTTGAGTTAACAATGGAATAAGTTAAGACTTTGGGGGACTGTTGGGAATGCATGATTGTGTTTTGAAATGTGAGGACATGAAATCTGGGAGGGGCCAGAAGTAGAATAATATGGTTTGGCTGTGTCCCCACCCAAACTTCATCTTTTGTTTTTGAGATAGAATCTTGCTCTGTCACCCAGGCTGCAGGGCAGTGGCATGATCTCTGCTCACTGCAGCCTCTGCCTCCCAGGTTCAAGTGATTCTCTTGTTTTAGCCTCCCCAGTAGCTGGGATTACAGATGCCCACCACCATGCTTGGCTAATTTTTTTGTATTTTTAGTAGAGATTGGTTTCACCATGTTGACCAGGTCAGTTTTCTGCTTCAGAGCCTTTGATTGGGCCAAGTGGCCCTCTCCATCAGACAAACATAAAGAAGAGCCACAGAGAGAAAACTGGCAAAGTGGAAGTCATAGCCTTTTGTAACCTAATCACAGAAGTGATATCCCACCACTTTTGCTATATACTAATTTTTAGAAGCAAGCCACTACATCCAGCCCACACTCATAGGAGGGAATTATAAAACAGCATGAATATCAGGTCATTGGGAACCATTTTAGAAGGCTGTCTACCACAGTAGTATACAAATTGCTTTGATTAGAAAAAGATATGTCAATATGAATGTGAGGATAAGAATAGGCAATTTACACAATAAGATAGGAAGGGGTAATCACACAAGCAAATCTAAATGATCATTTTACATATGAAGAGACTTTTGTCTTCTCCAGTAGTCATGGAAATGCAAATTAACAGGTCAGTGAAAAGATAATATTAACTATTAGATAAGACTCAGATAACATTTTCATACATGCATTGTTCATGGAAATATGAATACTAACTATAGCCTTTTAAGAAGGCAGTTTAATATCTATTAAAAATAGAAATATACATTCCCTTTGACTTAAAAAATCTAATCCAACAAATTAAATCAAGAGCATATGCACATACACAAACACACACACATTCTTACTGTAGTATTATTTCAATGCAAAAAACTAGAAACAAAATGCATAGCCATCAACAGGGAAATAGTAAATAAAGTGTGGTATGTGAATATGTGATATCATGTAGCCATTAAAAGGAATCTATTAGAGGAAGAGGATGTCATGCCAGAGAGAGAGAGACAGAGATAGAGATGTAGACAGAGACAGAAAGAAGACAGAAAAGAAATAAAGTAGGCAAAAAAATACAACTATGAGACAAGTATGCATTTTTATAAATTTACATTTATTTGTGGCCATATATTACAAGAAATAGATTTTTAAAAATTTAATGGATTAATGCTTTATTAAATTGGAGTTTCCATATTCATGAGTCTCATATTTAGATTATGAGTCTACTCTGAAAATCAACCAGTAACAGAGTACATCTGATGATAAGTGCATAAAGAAAGGTATGAGGAAATAAGCAGTGACTTTTTAATATTGGTTACTAGTGGTGAGTTTGTCAGAGGGAATAATGTTTGCACAGCATGAGAAAGGAGCTATGCACTAAACAAAACAAAAACCAAAATTTTGTTTCTATATAAAACTGAATGTGATTTAAAAAGATAGGTATGATTTTACACCACTTATATAACAGGATAAATATATATCTGTATGTATTCGTACACAAAGAAATACAAAAAGGAGGGTCACAAAAATGTTCATGGTGGCTATCTGACATTGGGAATCAAAGTAATTTTTATTTTCTTCTTTATAGTTTTATGTATTAATTTTTTAAAACAGCCTGTATTATTTATAGAACAGAATGAAATTAAATATACGTATGCATACACGTACATGCATATTTGATATACACATGTACCTATATAATAAACTACTACATACTATGGATATGAAATAAACCTGGAATGGTAGACAAGGTTTCTATAATCAAAAGGGTCAGAAGAGGGTATTTTGTATAAAAGGGACAGCATAAAAAGAGATGCTATCTGAGATGCTAACACAAAAGCCAAAAGTTACATGGAAAGAAAACGAGGTGTGATTTGATTGGACCGTAGGGAGTAGGGAAGAGAATAGTAAGATTCTAAATGTAGGCTGAAGCCAGACTGTGAAGGGCTTCAAAGACAGTTCAGACTTTATCCAGTAAGCGGTGGGGAGCAACACTGGAGTGTAAAATGACATGATAAGAATCTGATCCTGCGGCTGGGCATGGTGGTTCACGCCGGTAATCCCAGCTTTTGGGAGCCTGAGGTGGGAAGATCACTTGAGGTCAGGAGTTTGAGACCAGCCTGATTAACATGATGAAACCCCATCTCTACTAAAAATACAAAAAATTAGCCTGGTGCAATGGCGCACACCTGTAATCCCAGTTACTCAGAAGTCTGATGCAGGAGAATTGCTTGAATCCAGGAGGTGGAAGTTGCAGTGAGCCAGGATCGTCCTACTGCACTCCAACCTGGGTGACAGAGTGAGATTGTCTCAAAAAAAAAAAAAAAATCTGATACTGGTTGTTCAGGACAGAATGGTCAAGAGGGGCCTGGGGACAGAGAGTGCATTAATGAGGTTAATTATCCAGGCCAGGCAGGAGGCAGTCAGAGTCTGAAGTGGGTTGTCTTGGGGGATGAGAGGGACACAGTGATTATTGGAAAATATGGCTTAATGATGGGGTACCTGGTCTGGAGATTTTGAGGAACAAAGCATCTACAGACACCAGTCACACTGACACAGTGTGTCTCCCCCTATGTGTCTATAATAGATGTGCTGACATTTCTAAAATAACTAAGAATAGTACTTTGTGTATATATAAACATTTACCATTCAGAGGGAGTAAGTTTATTTTCTAACTCTTCACTTTACAGCAGTTTAGTAAAAGGTGGAAAGATGAAGTGGTGACCATTTTCTCAGATAAAGAGGGTAAAGATTAGAAAGGTTAAACAAACTGCCTGCCCTTATGTGGCTTAGTGTCAGCCTAAGGATTTGACCAAACTCTGTTCTTTGAGTTGGACTTCATCCCTAGCCTTTGGAAGGCTGGATAGCCTTCAAGGCTTTTAGCATTTCTGGACATGTGTATGATCAACGGTAATATCAATCACCAGGTAAAATCAAATTTAATTAGTATAATGAAAGTAAAACAAACAGGACATACTATTTGAATTTATCACTAATTACTGAATATTCACTTTCAAATATAGGGTAGATTCCAGACATAAAGTCAAAATCTACTTATGTGCTTTACATACTGAAATTCTAGCAGTTAGTAAAATTCTGCAATAACTTAAGATGAATGTGAAAAATGTTAATTTTATATAGAAAAATTTTAAGTTGGCTTCTAAAAATATTCAGAAAGCATATTATTAAAGCAGAGAAAAAAGCTTCCATTTGTGGCATTGTTTCCATGAAATTCATTTAGTAGGTGATAAGAGAAGGGAAGTCTTTACCTTATTAAATTGCTACCAGGAAGAAAGAAACACTTAATGTCAGGGTGGCAACACCATTATTAGCAGTATCCGAGATTAGCAGAATTGTACAAAAAATATGTTGTCCCTCAACTACCTTCATCAGAAGATGAGTGACTGTTTGGTATTGCAAATTTTCAGTGTAATCATAGGAGCAATCCACTATCTAATGGTACTGATCAATTATTGTTCCTGCAGCAGGTCAAATATCTTTTAATTATCAATTAAAAATGAATAATAAAATTGTCATAATAATTATTGTTGAACTAGAAACATGATGAAATGATACTTAAATTGAACTTGGATTTATTGAAATTTGATATGAAGACTTGGCCATTGAACACTTTGTTTCCGACTAAACTATCTGATGTAAATAACAAATAAATATGAATGCCCAGGTTCAAACTCAGTCACTGGCTTCATGCTTTGTCCTCTTTCCCTCCTACCATACTTACTTCACCAGCCAGGAAAAAGATACACGTACAGAAATGCTTAGCTTTTCAAATTATTTAGATAGTATTGTTCTCTTATTATCAACCAGAGTTCCCTCAAAACCTCAGTATTTGTAGTGAGGTCATGGCCAATTTGAGTCACCCAGAAATATAATTTGCATTTCCTCCTAGAACCTTAGTTGCCTCATTCTCAGAGCGAAAGGGTCCATGTGTTAATGTCAGCATTAATGGCTTGAGTCTGGAAGGGGAGTTGATGCTGACTTAGAGTCTTATGCAACAATAAACACAGTATTATCCAGAATAAACTCTGAATGACCCAAACTAATTTCTTGGAAAGTGTTCTAGGTATTTTCCAAAAAAGACTAGAGAAATATAGGAAGTTAGCCAGTTTGGCATTGTTTTTTTGAAAAACCTGCCAGAAGTCTGGCCCCATTTGCCAGTGTCAACACTCTAGAGTGCAAACATATTCTTGTGCAAGGGACATTATGTAAGCTAGAAATTTATCTTAATTAGTCACTCTTTGTCCAAGGGTGGATGTTACAGAAGAAAGCTCAAGTATTTTCAGAATCCATGTAATTCAAAGTCTCTGGTGAAGCTATTCTTAACTGCCTTTTTATGCAATAAGAGAGGAAGGCCCTTGGATAGCTTGCTTGAAACAGTGTTCAAGACCAGTCGTGTTGGGGGTGGTTGGTGGAACCTAGTGGGATCCCGTTGCTTACTTAACTCTTTGTTCAAAGGGCTAGAATGAAGGATGTGATGAAAGCCTTTTGCATCCAGCCATGATGGGTTTTATTTCATTATCCTTGTTTCCATTTCAGCAGTGACAACCAGAATGGTAGTCTACCTGTAAAGGTTAGTCCTAGCTGAGCCTTCATGACAGGAAGAACTTCTTAATCCCTAGGACCCTCAACTGTGAAGAGTTCTGAGGTTCACAACAAATAGCAATATGGATACACTTAGAATACAGTCACATGCCACATAATGATATTTTGGTCAACTGATAACATACACAATGGTGGTCCCTTAACAGTATAATATTTAATTTTACTGTATTTACTTTAAATGTATAATAAATCGACTGTATTTACTTTTCTATGTTTAGATACGTTTGGATACATACCTACTTACTGATATGGTTTGGCTGTGTCCCCATTCAAATCTCAACTTGAATTGTATCTCCCAGAATTCCCACGTGTTGTGGGAGGCACCCAGGGGAAGGTGGTTGAATCACGGGATGGGGGCTGGTTTTTCCTGTGCTATTCTCATGATAGTGAGCAAGTCTCATGAGATCTGATGGGTTTATCAGGGATTTCTGATTTGCTTCCTTCTCATTCTCTCTTGCCACCACCACGTAAGAAGTGCCTTTCTTCCTCCACCATGATTGTGAGACCTTCCCCAGCCATGTGGAACTGTAAGTCCAATTAAACCTTTCTTTTGTAGATTGCCCAGTCTTGGTATGTCTCTGTCAGCAGTGTGAAAATGAACTAATGCAGTAAATTGGTACCAGGAAGGTGGGGTGTTACTGAAAAGATACCCGAAAATGAGGAAGCGACTTTGGAACTGGGTATCAGGCAGAAGTTGGAACAGTTTGGAGGGCTCAGAAAAAGAAAAGAAAATGTGGGAAAGTTTGGAACCTCCTAGAGACCTGTTAAATGGCTTTGCTCAAAATGCTGATAGCAATATGGGCATTAAGGTCCAGGCTGAGGTGGTCTCAGATGGAGATGAAGAACTTGTTGAGAACTGGAACAAAGGTGACTGTTGTTATGTTTTAGCAAAGAGAATGCTGGTATTCTGCCCCCGCCATAGAGATTTGTGGAACTTTGAACTTGAGAGAGATGATTTAGGGTATCTGGTGGAAGAAATTTCTAAGCAGCAAAGCATTCAAGAGGTGACTTGGGTACTGTTAAAGGCATTCAGTTTGGTAAAAGAATGAGAGTATAAATGTTCAGAAAATTTGCTGCCTGACAATGTGATAAAAAAGAAAAACCCATTTTCTGGGGAGGAATTCAAGCTGGCTGCAGAAATTTGCATAAATAGCTGGTTGCCTAAGTTATTCCTCAAGACCAAGGGGAAAATGTCCCCAGGCCATATCAGAGAACTTAACAGCAGCCCCTCCCATCATGGGCCCAGAGGCCCAGGAGGAAAATGTGGTTTTATGGACCTGGGACTTGGTGCCCTGTGTCCCAGCTGTTCCAGCCATGGCTGAAAGGGGCCAACATAGAGCTTGGGCTTTGGCTTCAGAGGGTCAAAGCCCCAACCTTGGCAGCTTCCACGTGGTTTGGAGCCTGCCAGTGCACAGAAGTCAGAAATTGAGGTTTGGGAACCTCTGCCTAGATTTCAGAGGATGTATGGAAAGGCCTGGACACCCAGGAAAAAGTTTGCTGCAGGGGCAGGGCCCTCATGGAGAACCTCTGCTAGGTCACTATGGATGGGAAATGTGGGGTAGGAGCCCCCACACGGAGTCTACTAGGGCACTGTCTAGTGAAGCTGTGAGAAGAGGGCCACCATCCTCCAGACCCCAAAATGGTAGGTCCACTGACAGGTTGCTCCGTGTACCTGGAAAAACCACAGACAATGCCAGCCTGTGAAAGCAGCTGGGAGAAGGCCGTACCCTGTGAAGCCACAGAGGCAGAGCTGCCCAAGACCATGAGAACCTCCTTCTTGCATCAGCGTGACCTGGATGTAAGACATGGAATCAAAGTAGATCCTTTTGGAGCTTTAAAATTTGACTGCCCTGCTGGATTTCGGACTACTGTGGGCCCTGTAACTCCTTTGTTTTGGCCAATTTTTCCCATTTGAAATGGCTGTATTTACTGAATACCTGTACTCCTATTGTATCTAGGAAGTAACTAGCTTGTGTTTGATTTTACAGGCTCCTAGGCAGAAGGGACCTGCCTTGTCTCTGATGAAACTTTGGACTGTGGACTTTTGGGTTAATGCTGAAATGAGTTAAGAATTTGAGGGATTATTGGGAAGGTATGACTGGTTTTGAAATGTGAGGACATGAGATTTGGAAGGGCCAGGGGAGGAATGATATGGTTTGGCTGTGTCCCCATTCAAATTTCAACTTGAATTGTATCTCCCAGAATTCCCACGTGTTGTGGGAGGGACCCAGAGAGAGGTAGTTGAATCATGGGGGCTGGTCTTTCTCATGCTATTCTCATGATAGTGAATAAGTCTCCCAAGGCCTGATGGGTTTATCAGGGGTTTCTGCTTTTGCTTCCTTCTCATTCTCTCTTGCCACAGCTGTGTAACAAGTGTCTTTCACCCTCCGCCATGATTGTAAGACTTCCCCTGTGGAACTGCGAGTCCAGTTAAACCTCTTTCTTTTGTGAATTGCCCAGTCTCTAGTATGTCTTTATCAGCAGCCTGAAAACACACTAATACACTTATTATTGTATTGTGACTGCCTACAGTATTCAGTATAGCAACATGCTGTGTGGGTTTACAGCCTAGGAGCAATAAGCTATACTGTATAACTTAGGTGTGTACTAGGCTATACCATCTAGGTTTGTTTAAGTACACTCTATGATGTTTGCACAGTCACCCTACAACACATTTCTCAGAACATATTCCCATTGTTAAGCAAATGAACAATTGTTTTATACTATTAAGTCAAGACAAGACTTATGATGACGTTAATCTTGACATATCAAGAGGTTAATGTGGCATGTTTTAGGGACAATAATTTCTCAGTAGTTCAGATTCAGTAGAAGTGAATCTCCTGTTTTTGTAGAACTTTGGGCAAGTCACTCTGGGCTCAGCTGACTTACCATCAAGCTGAGAGGTTGGTGTGGGGCTGGTCACAAACCCTAAAATTTTGTTTGAACCATTGAACGAGGGTTCAGCTTAATGGGATATTGTGAAATATATATTTGATTTTCCTCCAATTTCCTGGCATACAACTCTTAAAAATCTTTGTAATCTTCAAAGTGATGTGTCTTCTTTTTTTTTTTTTTTTTTTTTTTTTAGATAGGGTCTTGCTCTGTTACCCAGGCTGGAGTGCAGTGGCATGATCTCAGCTCACTGCAGCATCTACCTCCCAGATTCAAGCAATTCTCCAGGCTGATCTCAAACTCCTGGCATCAAGTGATCCACCCGCCTCAGCCTCTGAAAGTGCTGGGACAACAGGTGTGAGCTACCGTGCCCAGCCCAAAGTGATTATGTCTTTTTGTACACTAATGCATTGATTGATTGCTGGCTGCCCCAGGTAGCTTCATTATGGAGGCTGGTCACTGGAAAAACCAAGGCATGATTAGAGGGTTGGGACTTTAAGCTTACTCTCAACCTTGGGAGAGAAAAAGGCAGCTAAGGGTTGAGTTGATCATCAATGGCCAATGATTTAATTAATTATGCTTACCTACTGAAGTTTTCATAAAAACTCAAAAAGACTGGGTTCAGAGAGCTTCTGGATAGCTGGCTGAATGAGTGGTTTCCAGAAGGTGGTATGCCTGGAGAGGGAATGGAGGCTCTGTAGTCCTTCCCTCATGCCTTGCCCTATACATCTCTTCATCTGTATCCTCTGTAATATTCTTTTTTTTTTATTTTTTTTTATTTTTATTTTTGAAAGAAAGAAAAAGAGAGGAAAGAAAGTGAGAGTGAAAGAAAGAAAAAAAAAAGAATGTAAGAGAGAAAGAAAGAGGAAGAGAAAGAGGGAGAGAGAATGAGATTCTTGTTCTATTGCCCAG
>CAUYLG010074671.1:0-75641 GCA_963573385.1 Cacajao melanocephalus | reverse complement strand
TCAAATAGTATTCTAGTTCTAGATCCTTGAGAAATCGCCACGCTGTCTTCCACAATGGTTGAACTAATTTACACTCCCACCAACAGTGTAAAAGTGTTCCTATTTCTCCACATCCTCTCCAGCATCTGTTGTCTCCTGATTTTTTAATGATCGCCATTCTGACTGGCATGAGATGGTATCTCAATGATTTGCATTTCTCTAATGACCAGTGATGATGAGCTTTTTTTCATATATTTTTTGGCTGCATAAATGTCTTCTTTTGAGAAGTGTCTGTTCATATCCTTTGCCCACTTTTTGATGGAGTTGTTTTTCTCTTGTAAATTTGTTTAAGTTCTTTGTAGATTCTGGATATTAGCCCTTTGTCAGATGGGTAGATTGCAAAAATTTTTTTCCCATTCTGTTGGTTGCTGGTTCAGTCTAATGATAGTTTCTTTTGCTGTGCAGAAGCTCTTAAATTTAATTGGATCCCATTTGTCTATTTTGGCTTTTGTTGCCATTGCTTTTGGTGTTTCAGCCATGAAGTCCTTGCCTAACAATTTTCTTATTTAAAATATATCCGTACACTTGTTTGACCTCTTCCAAATGGTGCCAAACAGTCTAGGAGGTGCTGTCCATGGTTGTAGCTCAGGATAGGCTGGTCATGCTCATGATAGCTTATTCAATACTGCCCAGATAAGTCTGAGGAAAGGTTTAGGGCCTGACATTAGACCTGCTCAGTAAGATGATGGAAAGCCATTGAGCTTAGGCATACCATTTGACAGTCAGGGTTCAACCAGGTGGACAAGACTTCTTGTGCCAAGAGACTAAGCCTTTCCAGCTGTGGTTCAGAAACATGCTTAGCATTGATAGCTCTAAGATAGCGAAGAAGGTCCATTCACAGGTAACAAGAACCCAACACCAAGCTTCAGGTCAGAGCAAATGCTTCTTAGAACACATAACATACATTAGAGCTAGGACCATGATCTGAAGTCATGGGACAGAACAAAACTCATGAAATTATATGGAACACGAATCCATGATGATTTCTCAAGGTTGCTGAAACCATCTGACATGTGCAGTCATAAGTCAGCAACAGCAATATAACATTTGAATCCTGGACTTGAATTTTTTTCTACACACACAGAGCTTTCAGTTCTGACCTTGTAAGGTGAGACCAACAGCTTATAAATGTCGTCTCTTGTCTTCCTGAGACAAAAACAAAAACAAATGAATATGTCCAATAAATGGAATATAAATACTCCCATCTCATAAATAAACTTGGAAAAATATTCTGAAATATCTCAGAAAGCATCATGCTAGAGCCTCAGCTGAGATTCAGTAGATTTTATGAGCAGCCTGTTGCTTAAAGGGATATGAGGAGTCAAATAATAAAAATCAGTCTTCAGGAAGATGCAGAGATACTAAACGGGAACAGGCAGCTTATGTCTGTCGGCAGTGAATCCTCCAGCAACACAGGCCCATTAATCTTTTTGCATTTTCTGTTTTCAGCAGTCAGAACCTTCAATGCACCTGAAAGAAAACATATTCACTGATTCCATTATCTCATTCAGATTTAGAGTATCAAGAATTCTTAAGGGTGACCACTTCTATCCTCCTCATTTCATAGGCCTAGACAGGAGGCCCACAGTTGTTCAGGGGGAAAAGGACTAGCCCAGAAAACCTGTCTGCAGAAAAGCCAGAACCTCCCAGCTCGTTGCTGTAAAATGGCAGATGCACTAAGACTTCACATTCTTCTCATGTTGTAGAAGGGCCAAATGAAGCCAGCAGTAGGGAGACTGTGTGAACAAATTACCAAGGGATATCCCGGGAATCCTACTGAAAAGCATCAGCCTGGAAGGACCAGTGCTTATATGTGGTTGCTTTGTATAAACTGCTCACAGTGCTCTCTCAGAGGGTGCAATCCTATAAGCAGCCACAAATAGAACGTGTTAGCAGTGCATTTTGATTACCTAAAGAAAACAATAAGGAAAGATTTTAAGCTAGGAGGGCTGCCATAATACCAGAAGAAAAGTCAATGCACTGCTTAGTACATGAAATGAATTAGTATTTAAATAATAGAAATGACTATCAATTATAAAACATGGCCACAAATCATTGCTGCAAAAACAGTGCTTTTTTGGTGTTATTAATAATTCCAGCTACTGATTTTCTGTAATTGTAAGCCACTGTTTCCTTTTGGATGAACTGCTGAGCAGGGTCACAATGCAAAGTCGAGTTCCCACTCACAGGGATGAAAGTCACCTGGTACTCCATCCCCCCTTCTGCTGACCCTTCAGAGCTCACTTACTTCTCAGTCTCTGTTCTCTGCTATCAGAGAAACCTAAGAGAATCAATCACTTAGGATTTGACCATTATGGATAGAACTAGCTTTTATATTAAAATCTCACATTCAAGAAAGCACCTGAGGCAACATTTTCTATTTCTAAGTACGGCTTGCTCTGATGAAATCATTCCACCTTGTATGACCAGCTCGGTAATAGTAGGAAGCAGATCTTGTTGGGTAGCAGATGACAGGGAATAATGTGATTAGGATGCCTGGGCCTGTGCTTTAGAAGAGCAGAGTTCAAACTCCTAACTCTTTAATAATCTCAATGTGGGACAAGTTGTTTAACCAATTTGAGATTTTATTCTCCTAGTTATAAAAGGTAGGCTGTGCTTCGCTTCTAGGCATTTATTTGTTAAAGAAACGAGTGGAGAGTATAACTGGCATTTAAATCCTAAAAAAGACATATGACAGATGAGGAAAAACTTTTGCACTCCTTTTCTCATTGAAAATAAGTTCTCTATTAAATCTCAGGCTGACTATGGTTGGTCAATCATCTGTCCTGGGTGGACAGGGCTCCAAGAACAAAGGTACAGGCTTCGTGTGTTCTGCACTGAAAGACACATGGAGAGTCACGTGCTCCCAGATTAGCAGAGCTGGCCTTT
The DNA here is from genome assembly GCA_963573385.1 of Cacajao melanocephalus. Lineage (NCBI taxonomy): Eukaryota > Metazoa > Chordata > Mammalia > Primates > Pitheciidae > Cacajao > Cacajao melanocephalus. The sequence goes on along the minus strand of CAUYLG010074671.1, from coordinate 72,713 downwards.
ACCAAGAGCTCCTGGGAGCCAGCACCATCCTAAGCCTTGATGCGGATTTTCTAATTCATTCCCCCGGCAGCTCTATGAGGTGAGCCAGTTGTGCCTTTTTACAAATAAAGACACTGAGACACAAAAGGTTAAAGTCACAGAACTAGCAAGTGATAGAAACAGGATATCAGACCAAGAGGGCTTTTAACCACCCTGCCAAACTGTCAAATGTACAGCGGTCATCTTGGGATGGGTTTCTGAACCCCTGCCACCTCTCCTGTTCAGTAATCTGGGTCTAACAACTTAAAAGGCAATTGTCTCACATCAAAGGGGCCTTCCAAGCAGTAGCCAGCTCAGACAGCACTTTGTCCAAGAAGCCCTTCCCAGGGCTCTCATAGCTCCTGGGTTCCTCCTATCCTGGCTTTCAGCTCAGTGGACCTGCAAGACTGGGAGCTTCTGGAAGACAGATAGTTCTTTTTTGGGTCCTCTGTCTCTTATGCAAAGGTTGCTGCTAGGTAGTAAATGTTTGGATAACAAGGCCTTTCTCTTTCTCTTTCACACACACCCACCCACCCAAAGACTGATGACCTTTGGACCCCCAAAGTCCCAGAACACCTGTTCAGAACCCCTGGGTTTGTAATCTCTTTCCTCTGACCAAGGGCCTTTTCTAACCTATTCCCAAAGATGGCTAGAGGAAATGGGAACAAGAAAGAATGGCTTTCCCACTTGAATTCTGGGTTTCTATCAGACACAGTATGGAGTTTCCAGTGCCTCTTTCCCATCCCCCAGGCACCTTTCTCCCCCAGAACACTGGATATCTTTTCCCAGGCCCTTCCTTTGGGGAGCTGGGTGGAGGAGGCAGCAGACAGAGTCCATGAGAGCCGGAGGACCCTGGTCTCTGTTGGGCTGCTCTCCTACCTGCCACCTGTGAGCCACCTCCACCCTGCAAACCATACCACCCTCTCTTCAAAGGTTACTGCAATAAAACAGGAAATAAAACCCAAAAAGCCTGTATTCTTTGGCTGATCAGTCTGTGTAATAAATGCTACAAGGTGGAACAGAAATAAATTTATGAACTATCTGAGCTGCAGTTTCTTGATTTCAAAGTAATCCAATCATGGGGAAATGTCAGTTCCAATTGAAGAAGAAAACAAACTTCAAGTGTCTGGTGTTCCCTAGCCTGAGCAATCGCCGAGGTAATAAACATAGTAATTGTTTGAGAGCTCCAGCAAGTCCTGTGTTGGGTTTGGTGGCCGTGTGTGTTTGTGTGCACTCCTGAAAACCCTTCACTCCTCAATAGCTCATGTTCTCACCTCTCTCGGTGCCCCTCCTGCCCCCCATAGAAGGGGCATTGGTATTTGAGCCACAGCTGGTCTACAGAATTCAGACTCCAGAATGCAAGGGAAAAGAGCCCAATGTCATATTGAAACCCAGAGCCATCATGGGTCTCAAAGGCAGAAGCCAGGCTGGATGGATCAGAGACTGCCAGGGCATTCAAAATATTCACCTGGATAGTGGGGAATGAGTTAGAGACTACACCCAGCCCAAGTGCCTGACAGACATGGCTTCTCATAAACTTGTAGGATGATGTGGCAGTTGATCAATAAAGCAGTCTACACTGGCCCTGATTTCTACCATAGAAATCTTATTATGTTACTCCCCATTGTCCATTGTTTTTGAGATAGGCTGTGGGTCAGATCATGAATTTAGACTATCTGTCCTCTCACACCACCAATCACATTTTGTTCCTTTTTACTGAATTACACTTGTTTTCAAATTTTGCCTGAGCTGTCTTACTGATAAGCCTTTGCACAGCTGGTTTTTTTTTGCCTGGAGCATTTCCTCATCCTCCTCATCCTCTTCCTAACCCCAGACATAGTTCCCATCTCATCCATTATCTGGCTGACTCCATTAGTTCTTCAGGTCTCTCTTTTAGCTTCATATCTTCTGAAAACCCTCCGTGACTCCAAGATAAGGCTAGGTTACCCTTCTGTCCCTAGAGACATTCCCTTGTTTCTTGTTCTTGTCCCTGTAATAACACGTAACCGTCTGTATTATAATTACTTACTCAAGGAGAGAAACAATATCTTCATCCTAGTGCCTAGCCACTTTGCCAAGGTCACTGTGGGTACTCAATAAATAATTCTAATGGGTGGATAAAGGGTACCATATGGAAGGCTGCCCATGAATACTAGTTTAGTGCCTTTTTCTTTTTCTTTTTTTATATAAAATTTGATGAACTCAGAGTATCCATATATAAAGGCCAAAAGTGGTCTGGTTCAGTTGATGAGATAAACATCTCGGATTTGAGCATAAAGTGTGCCTTATTCTGAATGGAGATCTACCTGTTTATGCATTCACACATTTAAAAATAAATAGCAACTCATGTTTCTGTGGCAGACACTGCTAGCTGCCTACTACTCAATAGACAATGCCCCTACTTCTCTTTTAATAGAACTCCAGTTCTGCTTGTGGTATCAATGTGCCCAACCCCAGAGATGACTCCCGATTGGTCTAAGCCAATCATGGAATCCTGGTTCCCTTTGTGAGGGTAGACATGTGACATGACTGGCCATTGAGATCTGGGGTGAGGTCCACTGGCTGCTGCAGGAAAATGTTCCTTTCTTATAAAAGAGGGAGCATATATAAGTTCATTTTCATGCTGCTGATAGACATACCGGAAACTGGGTAATTTTACAAGGAAAAAGAGGTTTAATGGACTCACAGTTCCATGTGGCTGGGGAGGCCTCACAATCCTGGTGGAAGGCAAGGAGGAGCAAATCACATCTTACATGGATGGCGGCGGGCAAAGAGAGAGCTTGTGCAGGGAAACTCTCCTTTATAAAAGCATCAGATCCCATGACACTTATTCACCATCACAAGAACAGCATGAGAAAGACCTGCCCCGATGATTCAGTTACCTCCCACTGGGTCCCTCCCACGATGCATGGGAACTCAAGATGAGATTTGGGTGGGGACACAACCAAACCATATCAGAGCAGCAGGAAGAGAAAGGGTCCTCCTCCCCATCCTCTTCTTTGGTGCTTGGGAAAACATTTTGTGAGGATGTGATTCTGGTGAATGTGCAGCCATCTTACCACCATGAGGGGAGACATCACTGACTTACTGGGAAAGGCAGAGCAGAAAGGTAGAGAGTGCCTGGGTCTCTGCTGCCCACAAGCTGCTGCCCCCATGTTGGGACCACCTACCTCTAAGCTTTCTGTTACAGGAAATAGTCAGATGCCTTTACTGCTTAAGCTGCTATTTTGTGGTTATCCTATTATTCATACCTGAAATAATTCCTGGCACAAATGACTTTGAAATGTATCTCTGAACACCTCAAATTCATTATTAGCAAATATCAGAAACTTCACGTCACTCTAGTCTGTTATGTCACACAGTTTTCTTAGGGCCTGGAAAGTTTTTCCAGCTGGCTTTGATTGACTGTGGTGGCTGATATGCTGAAGAATTGAGCTCATTGGTATGAGGCTTCTACTGCTTTTGTTGATTAATCAATGTTCTAATCCTTACATTTTTCTTATTACATTCCTTGACTCCTCAGAGGAATTAGCCAGGGTGGAACTGAGACTTCATCACCTGTATTTTGAGACTTGTCCTGGGAATAACTCACTGTGAATAGTTTTCATTGCAAAAGGTACTTAATAGGTGTGATTAATTTAAAAGCCTTGAGATGAGATTATCCTGGAGTATCTGGGTGGGTCCAATAAATCACATGAGTCCCTAAAAGTTGAAGGGAGAAACAGAAGAAGAGTATGAGGCGAAGATGAAACACTGTTGGTTTTGAAGATGGAGGAAGGAGCATGCACTAAGGAATGCAGGAAGCCTCTAGAAACTGGAAATGCAAGGAGAGGGATTTTCCCCTAAAGCTTTCAGAAAAGAACACAGCTCTGCCAACATCTTGATTTTAGCCCAGTGAGGCCCATTTCGGACTTCTGACCTTCAGGACTATAAGATACTAAATTTATGCTACTTAAGCTGCTAAATTTGTGGTAATTTGTTATAGCAGTGAAGGAAACCAATACAATGTGAGGACCTTATTGACTGTAAAACTGAGTACTCATGATTCAAGCAAGTATCTGGGTGCTGCCTGCCTGGGGGAGCATCCATAAAGCATAAACTCAAGCCAAAGCTTGAGGGGCCAGGCTCAGTACTGGAGTAGACCTCGTTTCAAAAACATCAGTAAGTAGGCAGGTCTCTGATATGGTTAGCCTTTGTGTCCCCACCCAAATCTCATCTTGAATTGTAATCCCCAGGTGTTAAGGGAGAGACCTGGTGGGAGGTGACTGGATCATGAGATCTGATGGTTTTAAAAGTGGCAGTTTTTTCCCGTGCTCTTACTTCTCTCTCCTGCCACCTTGAGAAAGCTGCCTGCTTTCCCATCTGCCATGATTGCAAGTTTCCTGAGGCCTCCTCAGCTATGTGGAACTGTGGGTCCATTAAACGTCTTTCCTTTATAAATTACTCAATCTCAGGTATGTCTTTATAGCAGTGTGAAAATGGACGATACAGCAGTTCTCCTTAAGGGAGAGGAAAACTACCATGCTATGAAAGACAGTACAAGTCCAGGTGGTCTTGGAGTTCTAAAGATGTCATTTAACAATTGGGAGACCAGGGCATCCTACTCTGCTGCCTTTTCTTCCCACTCCCCTCTCCCACCTCTTGTTTTCCCTGCTAATGCCCATGGGAGTGCCCAGAGTATGTGTCTCTTATATCTTGTGAGCAGTACTTATATCCCATGTGCGGTTAGGAAGAACCTGAGTCCAGGTTGCAGGGTAGAGAGGGTTCTCTGGCTGCAGCCCTGGAAAGATGCCAGCCTTTTCTTCTGTCAACAGCAGCAAATGATGGGTCATTCATTCAACAAGTGAGTTAAGTTCCAACTCACTGCACAGTGCTGAATGCTGAGGATACAGTGTTGAACAAAACAGATATGGTCCCCATCTTCTCCCCTAAATTCTTCTGAGGAAGACAGATATTGAACCAAAATACATCAAATAAAATTATAACAACACTTATGATAATGTGATATGTGCAGTGGAGAAGAACAGGATACTCAAGGAGAATATAAAATGACTAATTTAGATTGGAAGGCCAAGGGAGATATTTCTTAGGAAATGATATGTAAATTGAGACCTGGAAGATAAGTAGGAATTAATCTAGAAAGAGCTAAAGGAAGAGAGATCTAGGCCCAATAAACAGAATGTGCAAAGGCTCTGAGGCAAGAAGGGAGGGGCAGGTTACTGTGGCAGTCGTGTAGTAGATAAGGGGGATGAGAGGGGCTGGTGCTTTTTTAAAAGGCTTTGGTGGTTTCAAGCAAAGGTTCTGATTTTCATTTGTCAAAATATCTGCAGCATTAACTATGAGTGCCCATTTATTGAAGAAGAAACAGTATAGAGGAAGGCTCAGGGCTCTAAGCTCCGTGGTCCCCTGCACCCTGTCCTCTCTCTAGCGGGTGAATCATGGGGCAGGGATGAGAGGAGCCAGTACCACTTGTATCATTTCTGTGCACGTCTTTCTTCCTGGCTCAGTTTCTTTGCTGTAACCTCTGGAAATTTTCGAAATTAGAATCATTACCTATATGGGGAGCCTGAGATGCAAATCAAATGAGAGGCAGTGAAGAGCTAATGAAGGCCAGGGACCTGGCAACTCAATGAAGTGAACAGCCCTGTTATAGGTAGAGGATGACACCATGTTACATGCAGGGAAATTAAGAATTTGTACTGTGCACTAAAAGGGCAACTAAAACTTAATTATATTTATTATCCATCTGCCTGCCTGTCTGTCTATCTATCTGACAAAGGAAAAAAAAAATAAGGTTTAGATGCCTTGGACAGGCAAAGTGCTCTTCTTATGTGGTCCAGTTAATTGAATTTTCCCAGGTCTCAGTCAAACTTCAGTTAATGAGGTCGTGAAAGGGTCAGAAGATGAGCCTCTAAAGCCAATATGGTAGAATGTACTTTGGATTGGCCGAGTCACATGCATATGTTCAAAATGAGATGAAGAAGTAACATCAAAGGATAATGCAAAATGAGAAAATATTGTTTCCTTTTATATGTAATAAAATATGAACACGGTATGCATATATACTTAAAAGCTTTGATACTTATACACATATGAAAAGTTAATATATTCATTTAAAAACCATTCCTTGAAAACCACATATGTGCCAGGTAATATTCTAGGAATGGACCTGATTTTTCTGAATTGCAGATGTCTGAAAAACACAGGTTATCCCTGGATTTCATCTGACTCCAAATTTTATGCCACTTTTGGAAAGTGCTTATCAATATAGTTGGAGTCTGTTTTAATGGGTTTTTCTGTTTGGGAACTCAGTGAGGTCTAATGCTAGTGGGTTCTGTTTAGGTGTTTCCCCATTATGCTGTGGGGTTACAGGATCTTGGTTTTCTGAAATGTCATTCATCCAAGAAATACTAATAAGTGCATGGATAAGGTGCTGGGACACTCTGGTAAAGATGACAATCAAGGTTATAGCTCTGAGTGGGCTGACAATCGACTAAGAATTCAGTGATCAATTCTTGACATTAAACAATGTCAAGAAAATCTTAGAAGCTCAGAACTGGGGAACATTTGCTTGAAACCCACTAACCTGGGGTAAATCAATTAAGCTTGCATTTTCTCAGCTCATCCAGTTTCCATAGTAGCTTTTGTCGGTTCGTTTTCATGAAAATTCAGTCCCTATTTTTATTGTCAATAAATTAATATGCTTTATTTTTATATCCTTTTATCCTGAGATATAATTCTTTATGTTCATAGATCAATATTAGGGGAAACTTTTTTGCCGAGTAATGATCCATGTAGTCATAATAAAAGGGAAAAATTCCAAAGGTTTTTAGAGCCAAAAAGAATTATTATAGATTCAAGTGGTTCCATAACTGTGTTGTCCAAATGTTTCACCAAATTTATTAGCCATTTTCAGCTCTTTCATGACTGAGAATGAACCTCTTGCTAACTGGGGCCAGAAAATGATCTATTGAATTTTAGAGCTTGAAGGCGTCTTATGTACTATAAAATCTAATTCATGCACTTAGGGATGAGGAGACTCGGACCATGCTGTTGACAGCTCCTACCCATGTGAAGTCTTCCAGGTCATGACCATTGATTTCATACATTACAAATAGGATCTTGCTTAACCACTTGTGTGAATCTTTCTGCCAGTCTAAATTACTTTTTGAGAAAGACTGAGACTGAAGGAAGTTAATCTGCTTTAGATAAAGCAGTCATTGTAGACTTAAGACTAGAACTTAAGTCTCCCTAACAATTAATCTAGGACTAATACTCATATAACCAAAGAGCATCTGTAAAATGGGGATAGTAATACCACCCTCAATGTGTTACTGTAAGGATTAAACAGGACAGTCTGTGAGAAATCATTAAGTTTACCTAGAATTTGCTTTTCAGTAGGTCACTTGCCTAATCAAAAAGGTGAATTTTTCAAAGCACCTGAGGGCAAGTTTGCAGTGAGACTTCCTGAAAGAACTGTAACTAGGAACTAGAATGAATCAGGGCTCTCCCTCTTGCTGTCATCTCTAGCTCTCCCTTCACATCTGTTTGAGTGACCATAAATCTTTATTTATAGACCATAAATCATGGTTACCAAATTTATGTGTGGGAAACAAGCTATTTCAGTTTCCATTGGTCATTCTCAGGGAAGAAACTTTACTTGCCCATAGGTTAGGCACAGACCAAAGAACTGGGTATATTAGGGACAGAAGTCATGGGGACAGCAGCAAGATGACCATAAGTTTGAAAAGTGTCATTAAATAGGTAGTTCTCTTCAAGGGAGAAAAAAATTTTCATGATATGAAGGACTCAGTACAAGCTCAGACTGGCTGGGAGTTCTAAACATTTTATTTAACATTTTGGAAACAAAGACATCTACTCTCCTGACTTTTCTTCTCACTCCCTCTCTCCACTTTCTTTTTCCCCTTCCTAATGCCCATGTGAGTGCCCAGAGTCTACAGAAACTGTAAGCAGTCCTGTGTGTGGTTAGGAAGAACCCAAGGCCAGATTGCAAGGTGGAGAGTGTGCTCTGGCTCCGGCCCTGGAAAGATGTCAGCCTTTTTTTTAATCAACAGCAGCAAATGATGGGTCCTTCATACAACAAATGTGAATTAGTTTCCAACTCACTGCATGGTGTTAGATGCTGGGGATACAATGTTGAACAAAATAGATAAGGTCTCCATATTCTCCCCTAAATTCCTGTAAGGAAGCAGACATTAAACTGAAGACAACAAAACATATAACACTTACGATAAGTGTGATAAAGGGGGAAAATAAGATACAAAGAATAACCCAGAGAACTAATTTAGATTAGCGGTCCAAAGAAGATTATTTGTTAGGAAATGACATATAAATTGAGACTTGAAAGATAGGTAGGCATTAATCAGGGAGACAGCTGGGGAAAGAGAGATTCAGGTCCGGGTAACAGCATGTGCAAAGATCCTGAGGCAACAACGGGGGACTTTGAGCACCCTTTGGGCTCCTATCAATAGAATATGATGACGAAAGGCAGCAATGGAGGACCTTGAGCACCCTTTGGGCTCCTATCATATAGAATATGATGACTAGAGGAATATGATGATTGGCTGCAGAGTCAGCAGACTGACTAGTACAGTACTCAGAAAAAGAGGACCAGAAAAATAGCTCAGAAAGTGTCCTCTACAACTGTAAAATATTGTACATATGAGAGTTTTAGTATGGACTTAGAGAATCTAAATCAATATAAATTTAGAGAATCTATCCTTGCATAGGCAGACTGTTAAACAATTAATAACCTGACATTGGGACTTTTGTAAACTACTCATACAACAAATGCTACACAAGTGGGGAGGGACATTGTGTGGACTACCATTAGGGCTTCTGCTCTGGTGGAAGAAAGTGACAGGATGCCATTGATTTCTGGATCCAGCTTAGGACTTGTCGTTAGCCATATGGGATACTAGAGAGTAGTTTCCAGTTGGCTTATCAGTAGGGTCAACAACAGTCAACAACAGTTTGGGTTCTTGGTCTCTTTTTCCTTCATGAATATGAAGCAATTTCTTTCTAAGTAAAAACTATTCACTTGGAGCATACACAAAGTGTCTTCAAAAAGGTAATGGAAAATGTGAATTATGGAAAAACTATGCATGGATTTCAATATTTTGAACCAAAATAAATATGTAATAACTTGTTATAACATGTCTTAACCGGATCTAGTTCGAGGTGCTAAGAAGGATAAGACATCCACTTAAAAAGAGCCCCTATCACTTTGGGAGGCTGAGGCAGGCGGATCACTTGAGGTCAGGAGTTTGAGATGAGGCTGGCCAACATGATGAAAACTCATCTTGACTAAAAATACAAAAAAATTAGCTGGGCATTGTGGCAGGCAGCTGGAATTCCTACTACTCAAAAGGCTGAGGCCCAAGAATGCTTGAACCCAGGAGGTGGAGGTGCAGTGAGCTGAGATGGTGTCATTGCACTTCAGACAGAGCAAAACTCTGTCAAAAAAAAAAAAAAAAAGCCCCTATCAAAGCAACATAAATTCTGCTAAAATTAAAGCAAGAAAAAACATCAAATTTATGTTGAAGCTTGGGTGGAAGAATAGTGAAATCATTGATGCTTTGTGAAAAGTTTATAGAGACAATACCCAGGAAAATCATCAGCTGACAAATGGATACCTCATTTTAAGTAGGAATGAGGCAATGTTGATGATGAAGCTCATAGCAGCAGACCATCCACATCAGTTGGTAAGGAAAAAAATTAATCTTGTTTGTGCCCTAATTAAATAGGACCAATGATGAACAGCAGAAACAATAGGCAACCCCATAAGCATCTCAGTTGGTTCAGTTTACACAGTTTTGACTGCAAAACTTAAGTTGAGAAAACTTTTCACTCAACAAGAGCCAGAACTATTGCACCCTAGATCAGCTGCAGACAAGATCAGAGCTTTGAATGGAAATTTTAAACAAGTAGGACCAAAATTCTAGAGCATTTTTTCAAAGAATTGTAACAGGATATGAAACATGGCCTTACCAGTATGATCCTGAAGACAAAACACAATCAAAGCAATGGCTACTAAGAGCAGGAAGTGGTCCAGGCAGAAGAAAGTTGGACTGGTCAAAAGCAAAAGTCACAACAAAGTTTTTTGGAATGGTCATGGTATTTTGCTTGTTGATTTTTCTGGAGGCCCAAAGAATAATATCTGCTTAGTATGAGAGTGTTTTGAGAAAGCAAAATTTTAGCACAAAAAAAAGAAAAAAAGAAAAAAAATAACCTGGAAAACTTCATCAGAGTCCTTCACCACAACAGTGCTCCTGGTCATTCCTCTCATCAGACAGGCAATTTTGTAAGCATTTCAATGGGAAATCATTAGGCACCCATATTACAATCCAGATTTGGTTCCTTCTGGCTTCTTTTTGTTTCCTAATCTTTAAAAAAATATTTAAAATGCACCAATTTTCCCTCACTTAATCATGTAAAAAGAAAAGAATTCATTGACATGGTTAAATTTTCAGGACCCTCTGTTCTTTAAGGATGGACTAAATGGCTGATACCATCTCTTACAGAAATGTCTTGATCTTGATGGAGTGTATGTTGAGAAATACAGTTTAAATTTTTTATCTTTTTCTTTATTATTCTTTAGGTTCTGGGGTACATGTGCAGATCATGCAGGGTTGTTGCATAGGTAGGTACTTACATGGCAAGGTGGTTTGCTGCCACTATCCCCCCGTCACCCACATCTGGCATTTCTCCCCATGTTATTCCTCCCCTTTATCTTTATGCTTTAACTCAATTTTTCATGAACTTTTTGAAGTCCCCTCTATTTGTGAACGCCTATGTTTAGGCTGGGATGTGAGAGAAATGCTGTCGGGTCAAGGGCAGTACAATGAAGTGATCTAGTTCATCTCAGCTCCTCCCTCATTCAGTTTAACCTTGGAGTTCTCATACAGGCTTCAATAATTGAGAAAATTGCTAATGGAACTATCCCAGGAGTTGGCAAACTACAGCCCAGGGGCCAAATCTGGGCTGCCTCCTGTATTTATAAAGTTTTATTGGAACACAGTCACACCCATTGGTTTATATATTATCTACCACTGCTTTCTCACTTAACTGAATTATCCATAAAGCCTAAAATATTTACTCTCTGGCCCTTTACAGGAGAAGTTTTCCAACTCCTGGACTATATCACATTATCCATAAACTATTATGTGAATGAGAATTTCACACTAAAAAGCTAGAAATAAGATCTAAACAAAAGTGTAGAGCTAATGAAGTTTTTTTTTTTTTCATTTGAGGAAAGGATTCCATGTGAAGGGAGGGAGAGAGGAAGGCAGGCAGGCAGGCACTGATTTGATCTAGTCTAATTCTTTTACTTTACAAATAAGAACATTGAAGCTCAGAGAGGTAACATGGCCTCCTGAAGTCCTATGACTAGTCACGTGACTCCCAGTGTAATGCATACTCTCCCTATGCAGTAGGACCTAAGACATCAAATTGCAACGGTCTTTGTTCTAATTTCCAGTTTGTGTGCTCATAAAGAATTATACATTTTCTTTACTTGGGAGGTTCAGGAGTTAATGGCATGGAAACTTACCTTTTGGATGGTCAGAGAGTTGCCTGAGTTACTAACACACAGGCCCCTTTCACGCTTTGTAACAGTTTTGAAGAGGAGGAGGATGTCCAGAGACCGTGTGCTTGGGACCAGCATGGCAATGCGTGAGCTGAGCAAGTATGAGCCATCACACACTGGCTCCCCTGCACCCTGGGCTCCTCACACATGTCTGCAAACACAGATCAGGCTTCCTAAGCAGGGTGGATGGATCTGAATAACTTCAAGTACCCTGAACACCAGCCATCTGAATGAAGTTGAGTCAAGTAATATTGAAGCTTGCATTCAGCACATGCCACTCATCCCTTCTTATCTGCCACAGTCAGCAGCATGTCAGCAGCTGGGAGTGCTTAATCCACATTCTTCAGTCTCTCCCATTTCCTCTTGGTGCCGGGAAGGATTAGACAAACTCCCAAATAGGTCTGGCCAACTTGCGTGAGGCCAGGGCACTTGGCAGAGCACTGCCGGTGGCTGATTACATTCTCTGTTCTCTCAAGAGCAAGTTGCAGGACGAAGTCTGGGGAATAGACAAATCTCTTCCTGGGCCATTCGATCAGAAGACTCATGAGCTCAGCTTTGGGGTAGCCCCAGGGCAGTCACACAGCTCACAGCAATTGCCATGGTTCCCCTGAGATCTCCTTTTGCTCCCCTCCACCAGGGAGATGATGGCTCTGAATATTTGTCCTGGCCCCTAAAGAGCCACAGCCTTTTAAATCCCCAGATGTTCACTTGGCCCTTTCAGGTCATGGTGTTTTCTATTAGATAATTTAGCAGATAATTTACTCTAAATAATCTGCCTAAAAAGGCCACAGCGTGTGCTGACTGTCTTTTACTTAAGGGTGAGTCTGGTGTCCGCTGCCTCATTTCTTTTTAGGGCTGCTCCTTTGTTCTGTGTACACACACACACACACACAGCCACTTCTGAGATTAGAGCAGCCTTCTGTTCAGAAGTCTCAAGACACCATTAGAGCCCAGAGCTCTCGCTCACATGTTTCCCACCAGCTCTTGATGCATTCATGCAAAGAGGCTCCTAAAAGTTAGCCCCTGTGAGTCTAATGAACTAAAACCATGCCTTCCCTAGGCTTCTCCTTCCATCACATTCAACAAAGATGCGATTCAAACATTCACTGTAATATCGGGGTTTCCTACCCTTGCACACTCTCCTCTTCTCTTAGATGACTCTCAGACTACCGATGCTTCCTTCACTATTCTTGCTCTAGACAGATAATCTTGTTTCTAATTCTCTGGAAAAATTGGAGCAGAAACTTTCCACAGATCCTCACAACCACATCTATCCCCCACCGCATCTGCACCACAGATTCTGCCTCTGTGTACATTAGCTTAGATAAACATCCATTTTCTTTTGTTTCTTCAAGGACATTCTTCCAGCAGTTTATCTTTCTGCTTCATCATCAATTTTTTCTCTATACTGAGTCATTTCTTACTTGGGAGATACACACATACAGTTATTTCTCTCATCTAAAAAAAAAAAAAAGGGCGGGGGAGGGGGAAAGCCTTGTTCTTAACTCCACTTTCTCTCACCTACTACATCCCATTTCTTCGTTCCTATTTGCAACAAAACTCCTTGGAAGAGATGAAGGCACTAGCTTCCATCAGTTCCTCTCCTCCCATTTCTCCTCACTCCTCTAACATCAAACTCTTCTTGTCAAAATCACCAATAACTTCCATTTGGTTAAGTCAAAAGGTAATCCACAGTCCTCACTTTCCTTGTTCTATCAGCATCATTTGACACAATTCAGCCTTTTCTCCTTCTGGACACACTCTCTTTTCTAGGCTTCCAGGACCCCATCCCCTCCCAGCTTTCCTCCTTTCTCAGTGAATACTTCTCAGTCTCTTCTGATTCATTCTCTTTTTTCCCAACCTTTCAGCGTTGGAATACCCTGGGGCTCAGTCCTTGAGTCTCTTCTCTGATTTCATTTCCTTGATGATCTCATCATGTCTCTTGGCTTTAAATATCATCTATGTTTCTCCAACCCAGACCTTAGCCTGGAACTCTAGACTAGTATATGCCACTGCCTACTTGATATCGCCACTTGGATGTCTGCCTAAGTTTGTTCCTGCTGCTGTGACAAAATACCTTAGATCAGGTAACTTATAAATAATAGAAATTTATTTCTCATCATTCTAGAGGCTGGGAAGTCTAAGATCAAGGCACCAACTGATTCAATGTCTGGTGAAAGCCAACTCTCTGCTTCATAGGGGTGCCTTTTGCTGTCTTCTCCCATGGCAGAAGGGGAAAACAAGCTCCATTGGGCCTCTTTTATAGGGGCAATAATCCCATTCATAAGGGCAGAGCCCCTATGACTTTTTTTAATAAAGTGCCTTACTCTGTCACACAGGCTGGAGTGCAGTGGCACGATCTCAGCTCATTGCAGCCTCCCAGGTTCAAGTGAGTCTCCTGCCTCAGTCTCCAGAGTAGCTAGGACTACAGGCACATGCCACCACACTCAGCTATTTTTTTTTTTTTTTTTGTATTTTTAGTAGAAACAGGGTTTCACCATGTTGGCCAGGCTGATCTGGAACTCCTGACCTCAAGTGATCCGCTGGCCTCAGCCTCCTAAAATGCTGGGATTGCAGGCATGAGCCACCGCACCCAGCCCAGAGCCCTCATGATTGAATCACTTTCTAAAAGGTGCCACTTCTTACACAAGCTGCCTTCAATTCCTCTCCTCCTATCTCTCCTAACTCTTCTAACATCAAATTCTCCTTGTCAAAGTCATCAGTGCTCCCCATTCGGTTACATCCAAAGATAATCCACAATCCTCACTTTCCTTGGCCTATCAGCATTCATTTGACACCAATATCACGTTAGATACTAGTTTCTAATGTAATTTTGGGGAGACACCAACATTCAGAACATAGCAATGTCAAACTAGCAGACTGGCACCTCATATTTGTCCCAAACTATCAATCTTCTCCTTTGAATCTTCTCTGCTCCACCAGAAATCCTATTTCTCTGTTGATAGCAACTCTTTTTTTTTTTCCTTTAGCTGTTCATACCCAGAACTTTGGAGTCACCCTTAAATCCTGTCTTTCTCTCAAACTCCATATCTAATCTTTTAGTAGATTCTGTTTACTCTGTCTTCAAATATACTCAGAGTCTGACATTTCTTACCATCACCACTGCTATCACCCTGATCTGAACTACTATCATGTCTCACCTGGATTATTATGAAAGCCTTCCTGCTATCATGTTCTTCCTGCGTCCATCTTCTTGTCTACTACCTGAGGGTTCTTTTCATGCTTTTAAAAGGTCCGTCTGATCATGTTTGCTCAAAACTCTGCAGTAGTCCCTGTGGTGGATGGCAAAACAGTCCCTAAAACATATCCATGTCATCATCCTTGGAACCTGTGAGTGTTTACTTACATGGCAAAAAAAAAAAAAAAAAAAAAAAAAAGCAGGATGTAGGGGTTGGGAGCTCTTTGTTAATTCCAATTAAGGATCTTAAGGTTGGGAGATGATCCTAGATTACCTGGATCGGCTCTAAATGCAATCACATGTATCCTTACGAGAGAGGCAGAGGGAGAGTTAACCAACAGATAGAAGAGAAGCCAGCGTGATGGTGGAGGCAGAGGTTGAAGTGAAGCAGCCACAGTTGCTGGGAGAAGCAGGGAACAGATTCTTCCCCAGAGCTCCTGAGGAGCTGACACCTTGATTTCAGCCCAGTAAACCTGACTATGGACTTCTGACCCCTAGTACTGTGAGAGAATACATTTTATTATTTTAAGCCACCGAGGTTTTGGTAATTTGTTGCAGCAGCCACAGGAAATTAGTATATCCCCCATTTCATTCAGAGTAACAGCCTATAAAACCCTGCTCTATCCAGCCCCTATTAACTCCCTGAGTCCACTCCCACTGCTCTCTTCTCCCTCACTGGTTCTGGGCACATTGCCCTCTTTCCCGTCTTTGTCCTTAAATAAACCAGGCCCTGCCCCACCCAACAAGGCTTTTGTTTCCTCACCTGATGCTCAGGCAGCTCCCTCACATCCTTTAGTCATAGCTCAACTGAGATCTCTCCCGAACATGCTAATACCCCAAGCTACTCTGCCCTTTACCACCCATTCCTAGTCCTCTTTATTCTGATCTGCTTTTTTCTTTTTTTAAGCACTCCTCTCCTCCTAACCTGCAATGTTATTTACTTGTTTATTGTCTATTTATTATGTATTGTTCTCTTCACCTGCAAGATTGTAAGATTCTCAGGGCAGAACTGATCACCTAATTTGTTCTGTACTGTATCCCAAGCACCTAGAATAGTGCCTGACACATGCAAATATTCTATTACTGTATGTTGAGAGCATGAAAGGATGTCCTCAGAGTTCCAGTGGCGAAGATAAAAATTAGAGACACTCCCTTGTCTCTCCATCTCCCACCCATTTCCTTCCAAGGCCCTCACTGTATTGTCAATGCAAACAAACATAGTAAGACGGAAAATTCAGTCCAAGATGCTGGGGAACATCTGGGCAGGTTAACACAAGCAAACGTTTTCTTCTCCTCCTCCCCTTACTTTGGCCTTTTGTACACATTAATATGCAAGACCTGTAGCCTACCAAAATTTTGACGGTTAGTCTACAGAATTGTTTATGTGGCAGGAGAATAATTACGGGCCACAAAACTTAGGTGTTCAAACACATAAGTTTTAAATTTTTTCTTTAACTCTCTTGAGTCATTTCACATGGTTGCAGAAAACACAGTCTCACCAATTGAGGGCAAACTCAGGCACTTCAGGGTTATTTCCTTCCCCCACTTTCCCTGGTGTAGGCTGTATGCCCAGGGGACTAACATGGTGTTGTGGCATCAGGACCCTGGCTACAGAGATGCCTGCCAAGCAGATGACTGCCATTTCCTAAAATGTTCACATTCCTTTTTGGTCCTCAGCAATTACAATTCACATTAGATCCATTAAGCTTTTTACCCCAGTTGAGAGGCCAGATCCAACTATCACACCTATGCTACTCTTAGCCTTAGGAGAGAAAAGCAGGCTGCCTTGGCTTAGCTGCCTGAGCAACTAGGTGATCTAAAAATACTGAGCACCACTGAGCCCTGGGCATTGGGATGGCAGTGCACAAGTCTGAGAGTCCCTGCCATCGGAATATTACATTCTAGAGAAGAGAGCCAGGTCATAGACACAAAAACAAATCAATGAAAAGGGAGACATGGGGTATTGTGAAGGGATCCAGAGGTGGTGAAGGTATTCTCAGGCATGACAGTTAAGCTGAAACTGAATGATGAGAAGCAGCAGCCACGCAAAAACCTGGAGGAATGGATTTCCAAGTGGGAAGAAAAAGAAGGGAAAAGGCTCTAAAACAGGAATGATTTTGGCCTTTTTCATGGACTGAAACATGATTGCATAGTTACAGTGGAGAGAGGAAAGGGAGAGTGAAGAAAGAAAACCACAGAGGTGGGAACAGCCCGATCAGGCAGAGCCTTACAGGCTATAGTAAAGGGCTGGTATTTTTATTCCACATGTAAAAAGATCCCATGAAGCCAACTCTATAGCATTCTGTCCTGCTGTGATCTGTTGGAAAATATATGTGAGGATTTTCCCCTTCCAAGGAAACTGAAGGGACACCTGGCACGTGAGCTGTCTACCTGCTCCCTCTCACCCTGCCCTGTCCCCAAATCCTTGGGTGTCTATAGAGCCATACCCTTGGCTCAGCTGGGAATATGGCAGAACACAGAGTCCCCTCTTAGAGACACCCCTCACACCTAACCACCTTCTCAGCAAAAATTGTGAAAGATTTTGGAAACAGGCAAGATTGATTAGTGGGTGTTCTCTCTAGAGCACCCTTCTCGGTCATCTTTTATTACCAGCTATTGTACAACTCTGTCAAGATGTGGAATTCTGGTACTAATGTAAGTGATTCCTGTCCATAGGAATGCAAACTGTGTCCAGGGGAAATAATTTGATTATTTCTCTGTAGAAATTGATCTATTCTGTATCCATCTGTATTTATTTCAGCATTTCTGATGTTCTATATATGCGATATTTTTTAAATCCTCCTTTGAACTAGTTATAACATCTTACCGGTTTCCTCATTAATAATGACATGACATATTTATTTTTTATTTGTAAGTCAAGATTTTGTCTTTTATAAAAAACTATTATTTGGCAACCTTAAACTCCTCTCTATTCTTTCTCCCCTGCCCTCTTTTTCTTATTCTCTTGTTCTGAACAATCACAAGACCCAGAGGTAAGTGAAAGGCAGATGGCATTATTGTATGTGTACAGAGGAAACAACTTGAGCTTGGGGGAGTGAAGACACCTTTGGTTTGCTGACTCCTGTTCTGAGGCCCATGGTAAATGGGAGGACAGCACAACCTCATGGGTTCTGCATAAGAAATGCATTGAAGTATTCTTGGGAATACGGAGGGATCTAATCTCCTAATGTAAATTTCCTGCAATGTACAATGCAACCCCCCCTCCCAAAATGAAGATTATCCTGCTATAAATGCTAGGAGCACCCCTGGGGAAAAACACTATATTTGGACAACAAAGATCTACAGAACATTGCTTTTGCATATAAGGGCTTTAATGACTGCCCCCAAGAATCCAGCTGGGACCCAGACAAACATTTTATTCATTTACCAAATCACTAACCCAGATCCAGTTTTATGGTCATATCCCCCCTGCCCGACATGCAAAAAGAGGGTTTATGGCCTTCAATAAAGACTTTGCTCTATTGAGTACTGAGTTGGGTATATATTGTTTTAAACTTCAGCATTCTCCACTAAGATTTATATTCTTGTTTTGCTTAAGAGTCACATTTTAATGTGGCAATAAAAACGAGTGAGATTTGCCTCATTGGAAGGCATCCTATTTAGTTAATTATCAGACCCCATGCTGCAAATCACCGCATTGGATTTCTTGTACCCAGAGAAAGCTGCTATATCTTCCTCTACTCACATGAGTCACATGAGCCTCACAGCCATGTTGAAGAGAGAAGATCTGTGGCTAGAGGCAATGGGGAGGGGAAAATAGGGAGGCGGAAACTGCCCTATATTGTGCAATGTATTCGTCAGTTCCCTTGGAGGCAGCATGGTGAATGGACAGTGCCCTGATTCTGAAGTCAGATCTCGAATCCCAGCTTTACATTTACCAGCTCTATGGCTCTGTGACCTTGGATTGTTTAATGTCTCTGAATTTCCAGTTCCCTCCCACCCCCCACATAGATTATAATGATGCTATGCCAATCCTCCTGGCTTTGTTTTGAACATTAAATTAGGTAATGGATCTAAAGAAGCTGGCACCAAAAAAAGCAGGCAGTACATGTTGGATCTTTCCCCAGTAGAGGCTGACAACCTTGAGAGGCGTCCAGCATAATGTGCCTGACACTTGCCAGGGGTTACCAGAACCACAGGCAAGTAGCCAGATAAGTGGGAGCAGACAAGCAGGCATTGGGGGCTTAGGGATTCAGGCAAGGGTGTGAGCAGCAAGGAGCGAGAACCCAGGCAGGATTAGGGACAGAGGAGATCAGGAGCAACACAGAGAAGGGGTGACAGGCACTCAAGTGAAGAACAAGAGAGGGCTTGTTATTAATCCAGTTAGCTTCTGGGGTATTTCTGGATCAAGACCAGGAAGGCCAGAGACAGCAGGTAGAAGACAATGGGCTGCTTCACTTGACAAGAAAGTGGTGTGTGTTGGGTAGGGGGAAGCATCGAGGGTTGCTAGGCAGAAGCAAACCAAATAAGTCCCTCTGCAGGGCCCTTCAGTGTATAGCACAATCCGCCCCTTAAGTAGAACTTGGTTTCCCAGACTTCTCCACCCACAGTGCACATGAGCAGTGCTAAGGGACTCCTGACACTACAGGATGGCAGCTGTGATACATCAATGATTCAAGCATCCGTTCAGGAGGAGCCTCTATGCCCTGACAATAATTTGGATACCCTTGGGGCTTTTAAATGGGTTTTATCTCTAGTGTCAACTCTGACGAATTGGTAGTGGCTGCTTGAAATATATTTCTGTAGAGAAATATTTTGAAGGCCACATTTGGGAAGAATGCTGTGATTGATTATTTATGTCTGCCGAGGGCTTAGAAATGATGAGTGGAGGTATACTTGAAGTAATGCAGCCAATTCCTCGCAGCTGGAGCATGCCTAAGGTGCTGGTGGAGGAAGCTACTCATTCATGTATTCATTTATTCAGCATTCTCAGAATAGCCTCCATCAGCAGTACTGCTGCACTGGAGGAAGAGAGGACGTGCTGCAGGAGGAAGTTCTGGGGACTGTCAGAGCTGTTTCCCAGACTCAAGTATGCTTTGACACTTCATTTAGATTCAACATCAGTAAATAACCTTGGGAAGTAGAAATTATTATCAACCCAGTTTTTCAGGATAGAAAACTGAGGTTCATTTTGGTTTGGAGACAGCCAGTGGAATAATTCCTACCATAATAATGACTATGTCCTAAAATGCAGTCATTTGCATCTTTCACTGAGGGCCCCGAAGAGAACAAGATCATGCTTGTAAGAAGCCATTTGCCCTCTGTGTTATTTAAGGGCAGCCTTTCTGACATATCAGCCAGCCCTCAGCCAAGCTCTGAGCATTACCTAAACTCAGGGAATGCATATTCAGTGAAGTGGCCCATATTTTATCTCCCTACAATACAGCTATATAAATATCCCTCAAGTATGCACTTTCTGAATCATTAAGGCTTCAGGGTGCATCAATTACACTAATTTGGGAAAGTGATCAAATTCATGCAGGGCTGTTACTTTTAAAGAAAAGACATTTTAGTGTATTGATGGGGAATTGGTGTCCAGAGTATATAGATTTCCAGTTATCTCCTGTCATGGCAAGAGTCCATTGGTTTCCTTTAAGAGATGGAGAACACATTATGCCTGGTATTAACAAAGATCAATTTCAGTAAAGGAAGACATTCAACACAAGGGAATTGAACTGAGCTGGGAATAAATGATGTAATGTTTGAAGCAATAAGGGATAAGTCATACTGGGACTCCAAGTTCTTGTATAAATGATGATTAAATGGAATTTTTGTCCCTGCTTTTTGCTAGGGGTGATTTTTCTTTACTGTAAAGCATAATGTATCTATTTCAGCCTTGTCAGCGAAGTATGCAGCTCATAATTGGACTTCTTAAAGATTTCAGATTTCTTTGGTCCTAATGTGAAGGGAGGGTCTTATCTTTACTGCCAACTCATTTCTACTCTTCAAACCAAAGTGACAGTATTTTATAAGAATTTGGCTTTTGGTGTTATCTTTCAAGAAAACTGTATTCCAAACTTCAATACAGTGAATAGACTTACAAAGACACGATGAGGATAATATGGAAGATTTTGGAAATAGAGTACAGATAAGCCCTCTGCTGAGATGTGAGATGCAATGAAAAAAAAAAAAATGACAAGATGAATAGGAACAACAGTGGTGCGGGATTTCCATCAATGTCTCTCTGGGAAAAAGTCGAACCAAACCAGCCTTTTTCATTTTTCCTGTGAATACATTTGCAGGACTGGGGGAGGCACTCCATAAAAGCTATTTGGCTATTTAAGTATATTCATAACAATATGTAGAGCTGGAAAGGATCTCAGATAGTTCAACAGATAAGAATGCTAATGCCCAGCAAGGGAACGTGACTTACCCAGGATCGCAGTTTCTCTTTCCTCTGGTTTTAGGTATCTCTTTGTGGCTAATTTAGGACATTTTATTTTTAAAAGGAACATCATTCCAATTTTTTCAATTTTGTTTTTGATGGTGATATTGATTTTTGAATATGCACCAAAAACTAGCACCATGATTGGGTGTGAGAAGTTCTAACTTAGAACTAAATTGAATGCTGTTTCTGATTCCATGTTTCTTGGGAATGACATGGCAAGGATACAAAAAGCACATTTTCACAGCAACACTTGGAGGCCAGGCAGTAAAAAAGAAAAATTATATTTGAAAAAGTAGTTTTAGTTCATCAAGTAATAGCTCTTTTCTTACCTGCACCCTCCCAAGACAGAGAGGACTAGGAAGCAAAAAGAGAGAAGAGCTGAACTATCTGAGGGTTGGCATCTGTGATGTCTTCAGCTCAGAGATAGAGTTATGGAGGAGCCAAGGTCTAAACCAGAAAAAAAGAACCAGGCACCTCACCGTTATTTTTATTTCTGTCTATGCCATCATTTTTTTCCCATCTAACCTTTGGATGGGTTCTTTTAATGACTTACTCCAGAATGAAGAGGTTTGTTGGGAGAAACAACTCTCAACCTCAGAGAAAGACACATCCAGGGTTTTCTTGAGCAGAGATGGAGCTGCCATCCTGACACCTAGAGTAAGAACTCTGAGTGGGACTTCAGAAGCTTTATTCTTTGGGAGCTGCTTATAGCAGAAAAACTGTGCAGTGCTTATTAATGGAGAACACACACAAGATGGCATCCCAGAGGGCTGGGCTCCAATCAGAGCACTTCTGTCCACCAGCTGCATGTTCTCTGAAAAAATCTACTTCCTGCCATTAGACTAACTGACCTCTAGGTCCATGAGGATAGATTATCCAATAGTCCAGTCCATATTCTCACCCCTGTCATCCCCTCTGCCATGTCCACCAACTGCCACTGTCATATCTGGAACCATGCCGTCCCCCTCCCTCTCTTTACACTGCCTTAGATTTGGACTCTCCACTCCTAGTGTATTAGTCAGGGTTCTCTAGAGGGACAAGACTAATAGGATAGATAAATATATGAAAGGGAGTTTATTAAGGAGTATTGACTAACACGATCACAAGGTGAAGTGCCACAATAGGCCATCTGCAAGCTGAAGAACAAGGAAGCCAGTCCGAGTCCCAAAACCTCAAAACTAGGGAAACGGGCAGTGCAGCCTTCAGTCTGTGACAAAAGGCCCAAGAGCCCCTGGCAAACCACTGGTATAGGTCCAAGAATTAAAAAGCTGAAGAACTTGAAGTCTGATGTTCGAGGGCAGGAAGCATCTAGCACGGGAGGAAGATGAAGGCCTGAAGGCTCAGCCAGTCTAGTCCTTCCACATTCCTGTGCCTGCTTGTATTCTAGCCTCGCTGGCAGCTGACTAGATGGTGCCCACCCAGTGGACTGCCTCTCCCAGTGCACTGACTTGAATATTAATCTTCTTTGGCAACACCCTCACAGACACACCCAGGAACAATCCCTTGCATTCTTGGATCCAATCAAGTTGACACTCAATAGTAACCATCACACTTGGCCATCTCCCTCTTCCCCCCACATATCTCTAGTCCCACCAGAGCTGCCATCTAGTTCTTCCATCCTTCAAGATCTCCTGTTCCCTGACTCTGCAGAGCCTCCCAGCGTTTTCTGGCTTTCCTTCCTTTTCTACCTATGTTCTTCATGGGTCATCACTTCAGTAACTCTTCCCAACACCCTTCTCTGCCTCTGGAGCTGTCCTCCCTCTGATTGTCAGCATAACAATTCCAATTCTGGACAAATTCAACCATCCACTTTCTCAGATCCTGCTGCTGAGTGATGCCTGTGAAAACCCATCATGGTGCCCACCTTCCAAATTAAAGATGCCAACTCCTTGGCGCCTGAAGTTTCCAGTCTGGTTCCAAATGACTGCTTTAAACCTTTATCACCCTTCTCAAGCCCTCTGCTCCATCCCTAGTCCTAGTTTCCTTCCTCTCATTTGTAGTAGATGGCTTGGCTTTCTATTCCTTGAGAGAGGTCAGCAGGAGTTGTGATAATACAGTTTCATGAAGTCTGAATGCCCTGTACTGGGAGACCAGAGGACAGTTCAGATCAGGGTAGCGTGGGCCAAAAGGAAGAACATTCTTTAGCCATTGGAGAGGATGAGAAACCAAATGTCTCTTCAAAGTGGGTCCCAGTGCAGAGGTCCTGAGGCTGAGGAAGCAGGTTCATTTATATACCTTTCCACAGGGCTAGTTCCATGCCTCATGCAATTTCTAGTTGGATTCAGATCTCAAGATTTTTCAGTTTCTCCTCTACCTGTAACTCTTAAATTGTCCAAATTACAAATAAATTTGCTTTGAAAAGCATTTCTGGATCTAGAGTGAAAGAAAAGATACCACATAATAAAGTTGTCTTCTTTATATTGAGTTGGGCTACGGGAGTCCTCCTCTCAAATTCTGTAACTCAAATAGAGTTATGGACCAATTATTTTCCCTTTTATTTTATCCTCTGGCTTCCCTGCAGGTGTAGAATTTTAGCCTGAAGAAAGATTTTTGGCTCAGGATTCTGCTCAAGCCACCGCGTTGTGGAAGACATTCTGACAGATCAGAAGTATACTGTGTGGAGAGGCCCTTTTACAGTTATTGGCTTCTCTGCCTTACTTTGTTTTTACTCTGCTTGTTTTTTGACGATTCATAGAATCCCTAAGCAGGATGGAAGAAAGTAATGACCAAGAGCAAAGAGCATCGCTTATTTTACTTCTTTTGGTTATAAGGTCTGGATGTCTTTTGGCTCTTCCCCAATGCAGGAAGATAATGCATAGCAACTTATTTTATAGGTGCAGTTTTGGGGAATCAGTTTCTTGTTATGGAATTCAGTAGTTCTGTGCACATACAGACTCTAGGGACCCCATGGCCACTGAGAAGGACTTTATCCTGCATAAAAGTTTCTGGACAAAGTACAGCTGTGGAGCCTTTCCCCAGGGAGTAGCAAGGGCAAGTGTAGTGAGAGTGAGAGAAAGATTACAAAGTGGACAAAAGAAAGCACCTGTCGGCCGTGCACGGTGACTCATGCCTGTAATCCCAGCACTTTGGGAGGTCGAGGCAGGTGGATCACAAGGTCAGGAGATCTAGACCATCCTGGCCAACATGGTGAAACCCCTTTTCTACTAAAAATACAAAAATTAGCCAGGCATAGTGGCATACTCCTGTAGTCCCAGCTACTCAGGAGGCTGAGGCAGGAGAATCACTTGAACCTAGGAGGCAGAGGTTGCTAGATTGTGCCACTGTGCTCCAGCCTGGGTGACAGAGCAAGACTCCATCTCAAAAAAAAAAAAAAAAAAAAAAAGAAAAGAAAAACGCATACCCAGCTTCTTAGCTGAGTCAGCAACCTTGCAACTCCAGTGGAATCATTAGGCCTCCTTTCTTAAAAGCTGAATGAGAGCCACAGTGGGGAATAGACACTGGGTAGTGGTCAGTGGGAGATGGACCCACCACTAAAAGCAGGAGCTATTGGTCAGTGGAAGAGCTGTGGGCCAGGGGTTCTCTTCAGAAATATTTATTAAACCAGTGACATGTTTAAGTTTAAAAAAAGAAAATTATTCAAATGAGTTTATATCCTTTAATAAGCCATGATGTTTGTTATTTAAAGAGGCCTAGACAAATTATTCTGAAATAAAAGTTACTAAATTTTGTTATGTTAGCAAATATGGTTATCCATGAGATTGTTTATGATAGATACTCTCACCTATTTCTAAAGCAGGGTTTGGCCAGGTGTGGTGGTGGCTCACACCTGTAATCCCAGCACTTTGGGAGGCTGAGGCAGGCAGATTGCTTGAGGCCAGCAGTTTGAAAGCGGCCTGGCCAACATGGTGAAAATACGAAAAATACAAAAAATTAGCCAGGCGTAGTGGTGCAGGCCTGTGGTCCCAGCTACTGGGGAGGCTGACGCAGAATAATCGCTTGAAACCTGAAGGTGGAGGTTGCAGTGAGCCGAGATTGCTCCATTGCACTCCAGTCTGGGTGACAAGAGCAAAACTCTGTCTCAAAATAAATAAATAATAAAAGAGAGTTAAAAAAAAACAACAACAAAAGGGGATTTGTAGTGGCATTTTTCACCTCTCATCCCGTTGGGTTTTGTTCACATAGGCTAAGTTCCTTGACTAGAGTGACCCTGAGTGACCCTTCCTCCATGATTGCAGCTCTCACAGGATCCTGGTACAGGGGTGATAATGGCGTCCACCTTTAGCAGTTTCTTGGTGCCTCACTATGTCTTCTTGGTTCTCTTAACCCTGCCCACACCTTTGTAAGAAGGCTCTTATTAGAGTCTCCTCGTTGAATTCTGTTTCTTGCTGGAACTCTCATTGCTATAATCTCCAACATGTTGGAAAACCTATAAATTGTAACATTGAAAAGAACCTCTGTTCTTGGACAAAGTACCACACTTACAGAAAGATAGCCCTGGTGTAGTGCTTTGTACTTGTTTCATGTGCTGTTTGTTAAATCTCACTTCCGTCTTACAGGAAAGCAATTGGAGTCACTGGGAGTTTAGGAATTTGTACAGAGTCTGTGACTAATTAAGGTTAGGGTGGTCAAGAACTCAGCTCCGCAGCACTCTGTTCTAGCCCAGTTTGTTCTGACCCAGTAGCAGCCAAAGGAAAGTGAACTTTTGCTTTATTATTTGCCCTTCATTAGTTTCTAAAGACTCAAGAGAGTTGTTCCTGCCTAAGGGCCAGCCTTAGCATAACTTCCAAATTGAAAATAACAGATCTCTCTTCAAGGCCACATGGTCATTTCCTCTTAATTTCCACACAAGATCTCTGCTGCTTTTTAAAACCATTAGCCTTTCATAGGAGGTTCTGTCTCAAAGATCTTTCAGAAACCTGACTAGAATGGGCAGCTAGGATTTAGCAATGGAAAAGAGGCCTCATTTCATGATGCCAGGTATGTTTCTCTCCTGTTCTGTCTTGCTCTCTGTCTCTGTTTCCCGGTTTCTCTCTGTATATCCCTTTCTCTTTCCTATTTTCTTCATGCCTTCCTTTCCTGAGAAGTCTTGTGGGATAGGCTGACAGTCCTTTGCATGTTGAGATACCCAGAAACTACTAACAGTGGGAAGCCATCACCATCTCAGGCCATTACCAGAGCCCAGTGAGAGCTGTAGACACTGAGGCAGTCACTCAGCCCCTGCTAGAAGGGTGGCACTGCTGCAAGGAGGGGACAACCAAGAAATGCCCTGGTCTCCTCCTCCTCTTCTACCTTCTGATCTCCTGCTGGTGCTTCCATTGTCCCAAACCAACTGTAGGCCAGAGGGCAGAGGGGCCTGGGTGATGGGGTCTATAGGAGGAGCTTTTGGGAAAACAGTAGGATAGAAAAGGGCAGAGCATGGATGTAAGCAATGGCAAGGGTGGAGGAAGGGAACATATAGAGAATAACCAGCACAGGGATGACCCCACCTACTGACAACAGTGAGTCTGGATAGTGGGATGAATAAAAGCTATTTTCGTTTATTACTTTATTACCTCCCCCTGCCCAAATGGCAGCTTTGATTCCTTTCTTGATGAGCTCCAGAGGGAGCAAGACACCAGTGTCACTCTGAACATCTCTGTTTTCCTCATTCTCTCCTCTCCTCTGCCTTGTGCTCTGTTGGCCCAGGCAATCTACCGGTGCCTGGACTTGATTTTCTACAACAAAGTTGAATTGGGAGTTGCATCTCCTCCTTTTTCCTGTATTCTTCTTTGCCGAATGCTGAAAAGGAAGGCAGTTTCCATGGATAGTCTCCCAAACAAGCCATGGCACAGGTCTGTCTACTCAAATGGCAACCACAGTGTGGTGCTGTCACTTCCATACATTTTTCTATCAACAGATACAGAACAGAAACTCTAACCATGAAGCCAGTGAAGTTTAATCTTCAGCATCCCACAACTCACTCACGCAGGTCCCTTCCAAAGCCTACCAACAGTCTAGAAATTCCATATTCACAAGTGTTTTCTTTTTCTTAAAGAGAGCCTTCAAAATAGTATAATCTTCAGGCCCCACAAAACCTGGACCTATCCCTTCATCTTTATCTCTGTCCCTGAAGACACCTTTCTGCCCATGTCTGGCTACAGAATTTGCAGCAATCTAAAGCAGAGGTAGTTAATATGTGATAGATCTATTGGCTGAGACTCCTCAGACATATGTTCCAGTCAATGGGCCCAAACAAAGGACCGATTGCAAGGTGCCATTGCATCCTAATAAAGCTGTGAAAGTGAAACACGGTGACACAGGCGACAAAGGCAGGCTGTTGAGGTCTGGCTAATCACAAAGCGTTGGTGTTCTGCAGTTTAATAAACCCCACATGTGACACCACGGGAATAGTCACCTTGGCTGCTGGCTGGCCAACTTGTGCACCTGCTTTTCTGGGAGGTGTGGTGAGGAGAGATTTGGGCAGGCCCTTTCAGAACTAAAACTGGTCCAGGCAATAGGGATGCCAGCAGGGCATATTTGGAAATGCCCACCCTAGAATATGGTACTCTGGGTTGGGTGACAGAAATGGGGCTGTGGCTCATTAGTTCCAGCCCCAGCTAATAATGCCCGGGCCCCGGGTTATGTCCCAACCATCAGATTTCTTTTTATCCATAGTTACAAAGTATATGCAAGGCTTCATGCATGTACTTTGTAACTATGGACAAAAAGAAATCTGATGGTTGGGACATAACCTGTTGGCTTTAGGAAGCGACAGGTTTAGGATACAGATGCCTTAATGCTGATCTTCTCTCCATGGCAAAACCACTCAAAGACCCAATCAATATTGACAGCCTACTATATGGCAGCACTGCACATTAAATAAAATTACATTTTTATATGTATTTAGAATTTCAGATCTTAACAGGTCCTTATTTAGAGGCAGAAGAGAAGGAGAAGGAAGATGGAGGAGAGAGGAAGGAAGGGAGAAAGAATACTATGCTTACAAAAGGGATTCAGAGCAAAGACTCTGGAGAGTTTGATTCCAGCCACTTTACTAGCTCTAGGTCTTGGGCAAGAAACACCTTTCAAGGCCTTAGTTTTCCAATTTATGGGATAGGAATTAAAATAGTACCTACTCCCTGGGGTTGCAGTGTGGATTAAATGAGTTAACACATAAGACCCTTAGTGCCATTCCTGGCACACAGGTTGAGCTCAGTAAATATTAACTGACACTATTTAATATATTCTTGGACAGCATTGCAGGCCAGTCGCACCATGTTTGTTGGATGAAATTCCGTCTTTGCGTATAGGAAGGACTAAGGCTTTGAGCTTACTAGCCATAGGAACTTGGTCCCTTGACTTCCTCCCTCAGTGTCTTCCATCTAGAAAGCAAGGATGCCAGTCATCTCTGCCTCATCAGGTGTGTTCTAAGTAGTAAATGAGGCAGCTTTCATGCCTGACCTTTTATTCTCTGTGAAGGAAATTGGAATGGCTGTCTTATTTGTAAGTCATAAGATTACTAAGCCACCTCAGGTTTGCCTGCCTTGTTTGCTGAAGCTAGAACCTCTGTCAGCTTCCCTCATCCATCCTGAGATAAGTGTTCGCCTTCACAGATGCTCAAGACTCCTGAGAAAAACTAGTCCAACATCCACAGCCTCCAGGATGCTGCAGCGTTTCATCCTGAGGCAGATTCACTTCAGAACCCCCACAGCTGCCCAGGATGGGATACTGAGGACCATCCCAGAGCTCAGGCTCCACAAAACAAACGCTCAACAAACTGGGCACGCTGGGCCTGGAAGCTACCCAGGCAGCTGGGCCATGAGGAGGGCAGTAGCTCTGGCTCCTCTCCAGCTGGCAGGTTTGCTTAATGAACTGCACTCAGAGCACAGTGACAGGGGCTCTTTGATGGGCAGAGCCATTAGCACTCCATTTTAATTATGCCTCCTGGTGTTCCCCATCACTTTTCTTTCACTTTACCTGACACTGCTACTAGTGGCTCCCAAATACCAAAAGATAACAAGTAAATTGAATTACTGTAAATGTGAGTGACTACCAGGCTGGTTGGAAAACAAAGGACATTAGTCTTCTCTTTCAGTATCAGCTGAGCAGGTCTTGCCTCCTTGAGGGTCCAGGAAGGGGGCTTATATCTGAGATTCACTCATGTCTCGATGTGGTCTGATTTCTAACAACCAGTGCAGACAGCGCATTCAGGAAATGCAAAGAACATGTCAGTAGCTCCTTAACGCCATTCCAGCAAGGAGATAAGAGAAGGGAGAGAAGAAATACAGTGATCCCCTCCAGCTCTGAGAAGATGGGGACTCACATAGAAAGGAAGCATAAGGGGTGGAGAAAGGAGGGGACACCCTCCTCATCAGGAATTACTCCTGAGCGTCTATGACTATCATTGTGATTAAGAACTGCTCTTTGAGAAGAAAGAGGAAGCTCTTAAGATAAAAAGGTTATCCAAGAAGATTCTGTTGGGGGCAGACTCCACTGACATTTCTCTGAACAATATTTTTTCCCTGTATTTACAAAAAACATTTTTGCAGGGCATACTATTCTTGATTGACAGTTATTTTCTCTCAGCCTTTTGTAGATAGAATCCCTCCACCTGCTGGCTTCCATTACTGCTGCTGAGGAGTCAGTCAGTCAATTGCTGTTGCAGGGATCCGAGTTTCCTCTCTGGCTGTTTTTAAGATCTTCTCTTTGCCTTTGGTATTAAAGAAGTTTCACTACAATGTGGCAAAAATGTTGTTGATGGAAAAAACCAAACTCTGTAAAATATTTGAAGAGGTTTATTCTGAGCCAAATATGTGAACCATGGCCCATGACACAGCCTTAGGAGGTTCTGAGAACATGTGCCCAAAGCAGTTGGGTTATAGCTTGGTTTTATACATTTTAGGGAGACAGAAGTTACAGGCAAAAACATAAATCAATACATGTAAAATATACATTGGTTCAGCCCAGAAAGGTGGAACATCTTGAAGAGTGGGGGGCTTCCTGACTGGCAATTGGTTGAGAGAGTTAAGCTTTGCCTGAAGAGTTGAAGTCAGCAAAAATAAATGCTCGAGTTAAGATGGGGCAAGGAGTCATGGAAGCCAAGGTTCTTGTTGTGTATCAATGAAGCCTCTAAGCAACAGACTTCGGGGAGATGGTAAATGTCTCTTACTGGACCTTAAAATGTCAGACTCTTTGTAAAAGACCAAGAAAGGATAGGAGATTCTCTACAGTATGCAAATTTTCTCCACAAGTGATAACTTTATGCGGTCATTTCAAAATATGTCAAATAAATGTATTTTGAGGAAAAATACTTTGGTTTCCTTCAGGACCTGCTATCTGTCATATGATGCTATGCGAGAGTCAGATTGGAGCTGGGTATCTTATTGCAACAGTCTGTTTTTTCAGTCTTATACCATCTTTCTTTTAATGTTAATGCTGGTCAGTTATGCCTAACCTCCTAAGGGAGGAGGGTGGAATGAGGCATGTCTAAGCCTCCTTCCTGTGATGGCCTCTCTTGGCCAAGGAGATTCCATTCACTCAGTGGGGGGCTTTGAATTTTATTTTTGGTTTATAGTATAAATTTATTTTTATTATCCTGCTTGGAATTTGTTGCAGTTCCAAATCTGGAAAATTCTTGGCCTTTAAACATTGCTTCTCCCCATTTTCTATATTCTGTCTCTGGAATTACACTTAGATGTATGTTTGACTTCTCTGTCCTTCATACCTTCTTGGTTCTCAGGCTTTTATCTGTGGGAATCCCAAGAGTCTGGTTGAAGGATTTTCCTCCAGAGAGGATTTGCATTTGCTTCTGCCACATGCCAGGGGTGCTTCCAACACTGGGTTTCTTTGAATTAATTTCTCATTAACTGCTTAATATCTGTGGGTTTTTCTGGTATACATAGGTAATATTCAAGCCCCAAACCTGCACGGACACAGGCCTGTGGTTACAAATATTTTAAAGAGATTTTTCATCTCCCAAAGGCCAAAGCAAAAATAGTCACATTTTCTTGTTTGTGCCCTTGTGAAGCAGAATTTTTCCTAGTGTTCTTTTTCCCCAGTGGGTGTAGCACATAGGGGATTCCTGCCCTTCCAATTCCCTACCTGGGAGTGATCCATTGTCTGGACACCCACCCCACCATGGCCATAAAAACCCAAGGCTCTAGAATAGATGATGGGGCCAAGGAACCCCTTGAGGGTGCTGCTGGCTTCCATAGGCACTTTATTTTCATATTCTGAACCTTTCTCCACTGTCTCAAAAGTTCTGAATTCTTAAAACATTTTGTTCAGCATTTTATGTTGTTATTGTTTCTTTGTTTATTTTAGAGTGGGAAGGTTTTCAGGATTTCTAGTCCACTGCATTTTCCTCCGTCTGTATTTATAATCCCCACTTAGAAGAATTTATCAGCTTCTCACTCTCTTGATCTTCCCTTTTGTCCCAGCAATCTCCTATTGTAGGGCAGAAAACACCTCCTTTTGTATGTTTTATCTCATACATTGCTTAGCCTCTATTTTTTATGTATGCTTTATCATGTGCACCTTCTGTTAGTATAATAGGATAGTCTTAGAATGTATTAATAAATAAAAATACATTCTTTAACTGATAGAGGTATGTAATCATGAGAGTTTGGAGACTTCACTGCGTTTTTTTGTGTGTGTGTGTGAAAGAGTCTTCCTCTGTTACCCAGGCTGGAGTGCAGTGGTGCAATCTCAGCTCATTGCAATCTACGTCTTCTGGGTTCAAGTGATTCTCCTTCCTCAGCCTCCCAAGTAGCTGGGGTTACAGGCACCCACCACCACACCTGGCTAATTTTTGTGTTTTTAGTAGAGACAGGGTTTCACCATGTTGGCCAGTCTGGTCTGGAACTCGTGACCTCAAGTGATCACCTGCCTCAGCCTCCCAAAGTGCTGTGATTACAGGCATGTGCCCCTGTGCCCAGCCTCCACTGCCCTTTAAAGCCCATTGTCTATGTTCTTATGAGTTTTAGGGTTGGAAAGAAAATATTCAGAGCTTTGTGCACACTGAACTGTACTTCTTCAGACTAAAAACAAAAGGTCCGGCAGGGTTATACAAACAGATCCTGTACCTCAGGGTGGATGTGGGTAGGCAGGTACGGTACTTGCTGGGCTGCAGGTTAGGAGACTTTGGTTGGCTCTAACTGACCCATGCTCTAAGACTTGTTTTCGCTTCTCTTCTGTAGCCCATGCTTTTTCACTTTGGCATTTCTCTCTGCTGCCTAACAAGCTTTTCTACAGCTTTGATTCACCCTATTGACACCACAATAGTTTAGTTTCTCTGTTTAAAGAAAGAAATAGAGAACTGACACAAAAAACTATCAAAACTTTCAAAAACAATTGACAGCTTCTGGCCCCAAATCACCAGTTGAAGCTCACCTGGGTTGTCTTCCAGGTGCCTTGCCTGGGGCTATGTTTGCTGTGAGCCTCCACCACCCTTTCAGAAATCTCTGATGCCATGTTCCTCTGCCTGTCTGTCTGCATTCCCTGTCTGGGTTATGTTTTCAGGCCTCAGAGAGTGCATTTCATCCTGACAGTGGACACAGCGAATGAGATTCAAGGAAGCCACCTGGCTGAATGACCATGGTTCAAGAAGTCTGTAGACAAAATAGACAATCAGCGCTGTCTTCCCCATTTTGAAACTGAATTGCAGCCTTGGATTCTTTTTTTATTATGATCCCAGGTCTCTCATTTCCTAAAATAACCCCAAATGGAGGTGTATAAAAATGCTCCGTCTAAGCTATTTACTGTTATAGCCTTAGAAGATAGTATACAGAAGGCTCACATGATAAATATTATATAAATATGTGTGTATCTGTGTATATGTAAATTGATATAATACTTGTGATAGCAACAGCTTTTATGCAGTCATAAATAAGTCTTTAGATGTAGAATTATGATACTCTGGTTTATTAGTATTGAGGATACATGGTGCAAGTGAACAAAACATTTCATGCTCCAGCTCTCGTATACACTGTTACCTCTATCATATAGACATGCAACTTGTGCCATGTCATAGGTGAGTCACTCCCAAAGACATTCAAAGCTGGAGCTGGAGCTTGAGCCGTTTTTTCTCAGAGTCTTTAAGAACTCTGAATCTATTAATGTGGACAAAAACAGGTTCAGACTGCCCTGTACCAGTGGCATTATTATCTCCTGTTCAGTCAAGTGAAATAAACTGGGTCTCCAAAGAGGCTTACATTTTCTGAGCTAACAGTCCTCCCCTGTTTATATTTTCTACTTAAGGAGGATATTTTTTAAAAGACTATTTCACATAATCAATTTTAGTGGGCGCGTTAAAATGGGAGGTGAGCTGGAGGTGGTTCAGTTTGTTTTAATAACTTCAGCTTATCCAAGTGAGCATTAGCGTATCATGTCCCCATATGGCAGTCATTAGAGACAGGGGAAACTTGAGAAGCTTATTACTCTGAGATAGCTAGTAAAAGGAATTGAAGACATTTTTATAGGACCTAAAGATAGGGCCAATAAAATAAGGACAAAATCCATTTGTAGATGATAGGCAAGAGGAGGAAATCTTTAAGAAACTAAAAGGTCTTAGCTCTACAGTATACAAAGCAGAGAAGCTTTCAGGTGAGAAGTCTATGGTTCATGTTCATATTCATTAATGTATTTACCTTTCTCAGTCACTCAGTTAACCAGTGTTTATTGAGCACCTACTATGTTCCCAAATGTGGTGGCTTCTGACAATACAGTGATGATCAAGGCACAAACCCTGCCTCAAGGACCTCATACATAAGTGATAGACTAGGAAAGAGGCCACTGAGTACAAAGAGGATGGAATAAGTAGAAGCAAAGGCAGGAGGTATTGTGCCAGTGCATGTGAGGGTTATAGGATTGCTTCCTAGCTGACCTGTGATGGCAAGGCTGGGGTGTGAGTTGTTCCAAGCAGATAGAGCTAGAGGCACAAAAATCTGCAAAGCGAGAGAAAACAGGGTGTCCTTCAGCAACTTCCAGGTAGCTATTTATGGCTTCCACTGGTTCAAAGAAGGGAATGTCAAGAGGTAAAACTAGAGAAGTAAGCAGGGATCCAGATCACGAAGAACCTTGTACAATTCTTGAAAATGGAAAAACCTTAAAAGATTCTAAGCAGGGGCATGATGTGATCAAGATATCTATTTTAGAAAGATGGTATATTAGTCTGTTCTCACACTGAAAATAAAGACCTACCTGAGACTGAGTAATTTCTAAAAGAAAGAGGTTTAATTGGCTCACAGTTTAGCATGGCTGGGGAGGCCTTGGGAAACTTATCATCACGGTGGAAGGGGAAGCAAACAAGTCCTTCACATGGCCGCAGCAAGGAGAAGCGCGAAGCAAAAGGGGGAAAATCCCTTATGAAACTATCGGATTCCGTGAGAACTCACTATCATGAGAACAGCATGGAGGTAACCACCCCTATGATTCAATTACCGCTCACTGGGACCCTCCCATGACACATGAGGATGACGGGAACTACAATTCAAGATGAGATATGGGTGAGGCCACAGCCAAACCACACCAGATGGTGCAGGCTGCCGTGTGCGAGATGGATTGGAACAGGGAGAGGTGGACACAAGAGGCAAGTTGGGGGTCTGGTAAAGCAAAAAATAAGTCAAAGGATACGAGTGACCTGAACTAAGGTACCTGACATGGGATAGAAAGAAGTGAATAGACTGAAGATATGCTGGGAAAGTGAAATTAGGACACAGAAATGGGTTGAATATGGAAGAGGAGGAAAGAAAGAAGGTAAAGGGATTTGGTTTATACCATTGGGTGGGAGATGGTACCGTTTACTGAGATAGTGAACAAAAGGGGAAGAGGGAGTTTAAGGGAAACAATGGTGAATTAAATTTTAGATATCTCATGCTTGCCTTTGGGATAGCCAATAAACTCTTAGATATATGTATCTGGAATGCAGGACAGGGAATTGGCAGGACTTAGAGATTTGGGAGTTATCTTATTCTTGGTAATGCAGGCAATGAGATATGGATGAAAGGAGAAGAGATCTTAGAACAGAGCCCTAGTGAACCAACCAATATCAAAGAGATGGAATGAGGGTGAGGAGTCCCTGAGGCAGCCTGAAGAGTAGTGGAGTAGAAGACCTAGGAGAGCATGGTGCCAAAGGGGCCATGGGAAGAGAGGCTTTGGGAACAAATGGATTGTCAACAGTGTCAAATGCTACAAAGAGGCCATACAAAATGAAAGAGGAATTTGAAAAGAATTACTGAAGGTGTCCACTATCATCAACGGCAAGCAGATCATCGGTGGCCTGGGCAAAAGCAGTTTCGGTGGCACGATGGAAGAGGAAACACAGCTGCAGTGAGTTGCAGCATGAATGGAAGGTGAAAAAGTGGAATTTAGAGTAAGAACAACTTTATCAAGATTCCGCATGTGAAGGACAAGGGGAGAGGAGGCAATAAGGGCCAGAGGAGAATGATAGGAAGAAGGCAATTATTTAGAAACTAAATAATAGAAGAGATGTGAAGTGATTCAAATGCTCATGAGAATTACCCAATAGAGAGGCAAAGGTTCATGAGGTGGGAGGAAGAAGGGGTGATGATTAGAGTGGCATATATGAGAAGAGAGGGTTGCCTGGGTCCTGGGTGCAGAGAGAGGTACTGACCTTGGTCAGGAGGACAGACCTGGTGCCAGTTTAAAAACAACCACAAAAACCCAGGGAGGTACACCAATACATGTTGGTGTTCTCACATCTGGAATCAACTGAGGTTCAGCTAACTGGCTCCACTGATCTTGACTGTCCTCCCGTGTCTAGGACACCACAGCTGTCATCTGATCTGGATGAGCCTCATCCTGGGTTGGGTATGCTTACCTGGGCTTGTTTTTTCTCATGGGAGTGGTAGAGATACAAAAGAGCAAGCTTCAATTGCCAAGCCCATCTGCAGCCTTTTCTTGTGTCACGCCTGCTAATCTCCCACTGACCAAAGCAAGTCATGTGGCTGAGTCCAGTGTCAGGTCAGCCCACCCACACATTGCAAAGTTAAATGGCAGAGAGCATGAGGTCAGGGCAGGATGAAGAATTTCTTAACACAGGTAAAGAGAAATACAGTTTTAACATTTTGTCAAACACAAGAAGAAAAAGCAGTTTGTAGGAATCCAAGGGAAAAAGACAAAAGCCTAGCCATTCGCTCCTCTCCTTGTGCAGATCAAGGTGCTGCTGTATTATTTATGTCCAGAAAGGTTAACACTCAACTGTGGTTAATGAGCAAAGCAGCTTAGATGAGAACACTTCATGATAGGGTCAGCATCACCTTATAAAACTTAACGACAGCAAAGTCAGCTTCATTGCTTTTGTTGAAAGGTGGAAAGCCCTCCGCCACCTCAACAAAGTTGGTGGAATCTGCTCCTGGGCAAAAGAAAAAAATGTTCTCTCCAAAGCTTGTTTATGAGAGAAGATTATTGGACTGTGAAGGAGTTTAATTTAAAGACCAGTGTGGGGAGACAGGAGTGTCTGCAAAAGTGAGGAAAAGACAGCTCTGGCTTACATCCATATTATACTTGGAAGGGCAAGAAATGAGCTTGTGGATCAAGGAAGCCAGGTTTCCAAGGGCTAAACCACAAAGGTAGGGAGCAGAATGCTGATTCTATGATGGGGAGTGCTCTCCCATATGCTTCAGACATTCCCCAAAGTTATCATCACCTGCCCTTCTCCCTCCTCTCTATTTTCAGGTAGAACCATTCTGTAAATATCTCCCTTTGCTTTTGAAACACTAAAGCACGGCACTGCGGATTTATAAACCTCCAGTGCATAGAGGTGTCCATGGTTATCACCTGTGGATCTTGCACTTACATAAATCAGGGGTCTAGATGAGCTGCTCCCTCTTCTTTCAATTTGGTATAGTGTGATATATTCCCCATCAGGGCATTGCTGGAATATAGTGTCAATTTTAACTAAACTGTCAGAAAATTAATACATGGCTTTAAACATTTCCTGCAAAGAAGCAGAAGTGGGAAGATTTGCTGGCCTTGGACAGGAGAACAGACCTAGTGCCAGTTAACAACCACAAAGACCCAGGCAAGTACACCAATATGTGGTGATGCTGTCACCTCTGGAATCAACTGAGGGCTGGCTAAGTGGCTCCACTGATCTTGGTTGGAGTCACCTGTCTGAGACTCCACAGCTGTCAGTTCATCTGCTACACAGGACCTTCAGCCTCATCCTGGGATTGGTAGACTTGCCCAGCCTTGTTTTTCTCGTGGTGATGGTGTAGATGCAAGAGAGCAAGCTCCAATGCCCAAGCCCATCTGCAGCCTCTTCTTGTGTCATGTCTGCTAATCTCCCACTGACCAAAAACAACAGGGAAATGGCTGGGCCAACCAGCAGCCCACCACAAGAACAAGCTCTTGGTCAGCCACACTGCAAAGTGACACAGCGGTGAGGTGATATGATCACTTCAGAGAAGTCAGCCAAATGGGAAAAAGTTGAAATGATGAAGATTACTACTTAAAATACGTATTTATATCCACTGTAATTAACTATCATTAAATTGTCCCAAGTGCATGTTGTTCCTGAAGTTGTCGTAACTAGCAGGACATGAAAACCTTAAGCGTTCAGAACCCAGATACAAACTTCTGCAATTGCCTCAGCAGTAGTCTAAGTCATGTGGTACCTAATCCCGTGTTTTTAAAAATGCTACTAAACTACAATAAAGAAGCATCTTTAAAGCTTTCTTACTTTGAAGAAGCAAAAGGCCACACATCTTTTTTCTAGTCCTTCCTTCTATTGTGAAAACAACTGAAATCAGATGTGGAAAAGAATATGGCTGCACATGGAAATGAATTACTTTGTCAGCCTATGATATTAAAAGATGCACAGAAAACATTGTTAAAGGTTAGAAGAAATGTGTCTGGAACAAGAGTAGGAGGTTTGTAAGACTTGGGGATGAAAAGTGCAGATGTTATCTAAATGAATGGTATTGCTAGGTTCCGTTTCCATAATGACTATAGAAGAACTGATTTTGTAAGTCAATAAAAAAGGCATAAAAGAAGACATATTCTTCACAGCAAATGACATCTTGAAAACTGAATATTACCTCCAGTGGAGCAGGTGGTTTGATTGGAGAAAAAATGGATTCCAGAGTCAGGCTGTAGAGTTGTCCCATGTGGGAAATTCATTTAGTTCATTTTTCCTTAACAAGTTACTGTGGCAAAGAAGTAGAAGACAGAATTTCATAGGGCAGTCCTCACAAACCTGTATATGGTTCACCTGGGGATCTTGTTAAAATGCAGATTGTAATTCAGGAGGGCTGGCCTGTCCTGGGAGTCTGCATTTCTAACAAGTTCCCAGGTGATGCCAATACTGCTTGTCCATGAACTATACTTGGAATAGTGAGAGCATAAAGAAATACAAAATGTTAGGGTTGGTATTCATTTTATAAAAATAAGATCATTGACAGTAAAATAAGATCATTGACAGTATAGTAAAATCTTCAGGTTATTTGGTTTGCATCATGCAAATAATTGTCACAGGTTTGCTGGTGATCTTGTATCCACGTTCTTAAGAGCCATCATATAGGAAGATGTGTTACTAATTTTGCTTTTACAAAAATATGATATTTTCCAATTTCTGACCTTTTAAATAATGGCAAATAGTTGTTAGTAGAATTCTATCTAGCAGGAAATAAATCTATTTCTTTATGAAAAGTGGGAATTTAACAATGAATTGGAAAGTAACTGCTCTTCAAAAAACTTTGTGCTATGAAGAGAGCATTGTGAAAACAGATGTTTTTATTATGATGATTTTTGCAGAAATGACAAAGCACCACCGACAAAAACTTTCATATTTTCACACTAAAAAACTTATAAACTGTAATATTTAAGTCATTGACTTAGTGAATTTTGAACACATTTGTTAAAAATTTAAAAACATCAACTTCTAATTTATTTGCAAAACTAATTTGGTATCAGAATATAGAAAATGTTAGCTGAATTTTCACAAAAACTTTTGCATAATTGGTGAATCTGATTGAATAATTGTAAGGAACATGGCTGTGCTTTGGTCAAGGATAGGCTGAGGTAAACATCCAGAGTGACTCAGCGAGTTTAGAGCGCAGGTGTAAAACTCCACTTGTTATCACAGCCATGTAGCTATAACATAGGAAGGCCATCCCTTGGCTCTAAGTCACTATTGTCTGTAAAAGGTATAATTGCCCTGTCGACATTGTACAGGTACACTGGCATCCAGAGAAAGAAACATTCAGAGCTGTCCATCTTTGCAGACGGGCAGAGCAGAGGCCAGGACATGGCTTAGCTCACTTGTGCCCAGAGAGAAAAAGAGCTAAGCTGCTGACCCTAAAGGCAAGGGAGAGCCAGCCATGCAGCTGTGCGTGTGGGAGCCACTGGACTAAGCAGCTGAGACAGGACAGACAGTGTGAGAAAGCTGTTGATGACAGCTGCTGCTGAATAAATCATCTTTTACCTGCCTACACCCCCTGAGTGTTCTTTCTGCTCATCTACCAACTCCCTCGAACCTCAGCATGGGCTGGAACCTGGCCCTAGGCATGACAATAATGAATACTATAAGTTAGTAAGAGAGACCAATGGTGCATGCCTTCCACACAAATCTATGAAGGATCTTTTTTTCCCTATGACAGAAATTAAAATCAAGTGAAAAAACAAACCCAACCAAGAACTGGACCATCCAATGAGTGTACTACAAAGTCCTAAATCAAGATTTGAAAACATGAAGCATTTTCAAGTGCATCATTCTCACTAATATTAATGATTATTAATAAATATTTATAGTTTAGTGAGAATAAATTTTACCATTAATAACACAATTACTTAAAAAGCATTGTTTCTTTTTTATCTTATCCTTTATAGTATACGTGTTTGTGTATATTTTCACATATATAAAACATTGATACATCTGAATAACCTATGCAAATATACATATATTTTAGAGAGTTGTTTACCTTTTTTAACATATGGGTGATGTAAACCAAAAAGAGCAGAAGACACTGATGCAAATTAACACATTTATAGACTATAAATTCTGAGTGACTATTTTCATTAATGTATTCATTTATTCATTCATTCAATGAATTCATTACACACAAACATTGGCTTAATGAGTATTGATTGCATTTATAGTCTAAAAGACCTTTAAGCTAAGGGTGATTGTATTTTGTTAGCCATAAGCAAAAATATGAATGGGCTATTCTCACAGAAAGAAGAAAAAAGATATCCATTTGGTTGGATCAAGCAGCTGTGCCATTGAATGCCAAGCGTCTGGATCATCCCTGTAGAGTTACCCAGTCAGCATTTATTGCATCCCTGACGTGCCTGGTGAAAAAGTGTGAGCCATGGAAAGGATTTGGTCCTGGAGATCTTAAGAGCTTAACATGACTCACAGCTGGATCCCTGTTGCTGAATCATGAGGTCCACCCTCTGGAGATGGCATTCTTTAGAGGAGCTGTGCAGAAAAGCTGAAATGCCCAATCAGAAGATTTGTATAAATGTTGCTTCATTTTTCTGCTAAAGAGCTTATCCTTTCCTTTAGAAAAAGTGTTTCTGAGGAATTCTTATCACGAAAACAGTTGGTATAAGCTGCCTCTTATGAAACCATTGCTGCGGTTTCACTAAGATAAGTCCTATTGTACATAATCAGTAGTTTAAAGAATTCCCAATGAGAAAACTGAATGAAGGGAGATATTTGGCTCTTATTTAAGGAGAAGTAGAAATTACTTTCTTTGTATTAGAAAGAATCTGAGGCAGAACCATGCTTTCAGGATAAAGAAATAGGTGTATTTTTCTCTCTCTCTCTAATTTTGATTTAGGGAGGAGAAGTAAAAGAGCTACTGTTGAGGAAAGGGAGTTGAAACCCAGGAGGAACTAAGTCATCGGCAGGCTCTAAATGAGGCTAGAGCTAACAGCTGAGAGAAGCCACAAAGTTTGCAATATAAATCTAGCCTGAAGGTCCAGCTCCACACATCAGCTTTGAGGCATTCACATCAAATTAGAACGAACACTTCAATCAGAATATGGCTATGTGGGAAGATTTAGATTGAATGATGATTAATAACAAATAACATACAGAGTTAACAAAATGTTTCTCTAAGTGTTTATTTTAAACAGCTTTATTGTTTATTGTTCTTTCAAGTCAGCAATTTTTAAAGTATATTACCTAATAATTAATTATAAATTTGTTAGCATGGATTTGGGAAAACAACACAATGTGAATCTCAGGAAAAATCTTTCCTGATAGAGTGCCCAAGAGGGCACTTACTGCCATTTGGTGGCAATGTATACTGATTGCAGGAAAAGAGCCTGCAGGTTTTTTTTAATCCCAATTTTGTATACAGAGGTTCATATTTCCACCCACTCTTATCTTATTTTCTGAGATGATAGGATTTTTAAAAACTATAAAGATGAAAACTGCAGTGATAACTGATTCAACAAATCATGATGAAGCATCTACTCAGTGTCAGGCACTATTATAGGTACTGAGGATACAGAGATGGCCTAGAAAGTTGATAACCATGCTCTCATGGTATCCAAATTCTGGTAGGAAAATGGGCAATGAATGAAAGGATGAATAAAATAATTTCTGATGTTGTTAAGTGCCATATGAAAATAAAATGGTAAGCTGGTGAAGAGTGACTGGGAGAAGAACTCAAGGAAGAAGATCTCTCTGAGGAGCTGACATTTGGACTGAGTGACAAAATGGAATTCAACTTTGCAAAGATCTGAGAGAAGAGCATTCTAGGCAGAGGGAACAGAAAATATGAAGGCCCCAAATCGAGTGCAACTGTTTATTTTTAGTGAGCCAAGGAGAGATTGGTAGCAGGTCAATTCAGATAGAGAGGCAGGTGCTAGATTATGTAGGGCTATTTTGAACTTTATTTCAAATTTTTGAACATTAATTTTAAATTTATTATTAAACTTTATTCTAAGGACAATGGAAAGCTGTGAGAAATGGGAAAAAAAGGCACAATATTTTGCAGCTTCTCCCTTCAAGAGTTGGACTCTGTTTTCCCTGCTCTGCCATCTGGACTAGGCTTGTGGCTAGCTTTGACCTCCAAATGGCAAAAGTGATTGATATGTTCATTCCAAAGGCTCAGCCTCAAGAGTTCCTGTAGCTTCTACCTTCACTTCTTGAAACACTTCTGCCATTATGTAAGAAATCCCAAACTGAACTACTAAATGGTAAGTGACCACATGGAAGAACTGCCCAGCTAACCCCAATCTATATTGCGGATCCACAGAATTATGATACAAAATAATTGGCTGTTTTAAGCATCTAAGTTTGAGGATGGTTTGTAATATAGCAATAGATTACAAACAGAAATTACAAGATAATTTTAATCCTAGGAATGACATGATCTGATTTATATTTTAGAAGTTTACTTGGGTAGGTCACACTCAGAGAGAAACATTGAGAATCTAAAATATTGAGAGGGAAACACCAGGATTCCAACTGAAATACTTGTCCAAATAGGATACATTATATAAGCAAATGATTTTTAAAAAATATGTCAAAGCTATTCAATGAGGAGAAACAAAGTTGTCTTTAACAAATGGTAATGCAACAACTAGATTTTCATGTGGAAAAATGAGTGTCTTGGCCTCTATTTCACATTAAAGGAAACCAAAATATTTCTCCCCCAAATAAGGAAGATTGTTAAGTTAAAGACCATGTAAACACAGAGGGAGCGCTCTGCCTTAGCTGCTACTTGCCTGATGGCAGAAGGGAAATCCTTCCTCACTGAAGACAGCACTTGCTTATCAGCCCAGAGAAAATGCCAGCAGGCACCAGAAAAATCTGGGAAGAGATTTTACTTCCCACATTTTCCTGCCTTTTAAAGACTGAAACTGCTCTCTCCTTTGTCTTGTCACTATAGAATTTATGACTGCTTGTTAAAATACTGTTTAAACAAGGCACTTGAGATACTGCCTTGACAGGGATACTTTTGAACCGAGGCCTCTCCTGCATGACGGGTACAGCATGTGTCAATAGACATCTGCAGGTTTTTCTCTTGTTAATCTGACTTTTGTTTTCAGAAGAATGTCTCAACTAAGAACATATGAGGGTTAAAAAAATATATATTTTTTTCTTTCCTACAACATCATATATAAAAACCATTCTAAATGGATCGCTAGCATAAACAGGAAAACTCAGATCGTAAGGCTGCTAAGAAAAAACATGGGAGAACACCCTCTTGACTTGGGATGAGCAAATCTTTTTAGGCGAAGAAAACAATGACCATATGAATTTCATCAGAATTTAAAGCTTCAGTATAAAGTTTATGTTCATATAAAATACCATTGTGACAGCTAAAATCAAAGCACAGATTAGGATAAAATATTCACAATGCATATGTTTGATAATGGACTTTTACCCAAAATATATGAAAAACTCTTGCAACTCAACTATAAAGAGACAACTCAGTTTTTTAAAAATGGGCAAAACATGCAGATAGACACTTCACAAATGAAGATATTCAATAACAACATGAAAATGTGTCCAACATCCTTCATTAAGAAGGCAATACAAATTAAAACCACAATGAGATACTACTTCACACTCACAAGAATGGCTAAAATTTAAAAGGCTAACAACACCAAATGATGGGAAAGATAATGAAGCAACTAGAACTCTCAAACATTGTTGGTGGGAATTTAAAATCGTTCAATCACTTTGGAAAACTGCTGGCAGTTTCTAATTAAGCACCTATCAATTATATGACCCAGAAATTCTTCTTCTAGGTATTTATGCAAGGGAAATTAAAACATATGTGCACAAAATGACTTATAAAATGTTCAAAGCAATTTATTCATAGCTCCAAATTAATTATAGCCTAAATCTCTATCAAAAGGAGAATGAATAAGCAAAATGCAGTGTAGTTGTACCTCAGTATCTGTGAGGGATTTGTTCCAGGGCCTCCTGCAGATATCAAAATCCACAGATGGCCAAGTCCCAGATATAAAATGGCATCATATTTGCATAGAACCTATGCACATCCTGTTATATAATTTAAATCATCTCTACATTACTTATAATACCTAATACTTATAATATCTAATATAAATGCTACATAAATAGTTGTTATACTGTATAGTTTAGGGAATAATGACAAGAAAAAAAGTCTATATATGTTCAATATAGACATAATTTTTTCCAAATGTTTTCTGTT
The DNA here is from genome assembly GCA_963573385.1 of Cacajao melanocephalus. Classification (NCBI taxonomy): domain Eukaryota; kingdom Metazoa; phylum Chordata; class Mammalia; order Primates; family Pitheciidae; genus Cacajao; species Cacajao melanocephalus. The sequence goes on along the minus strand of CAUYLG010074671.1, from coordinate 28,377 downwards.
GCAGTTGGTTGAATCTGTGAATGTGGAACCCACGGATATAAAGGACCAACTGTATATTTATACAATAATATATTCTGAGATAAAAAGATACAAACAACTGATCCATCAACAACATGAATGACTTTCAAAAGCACTTTCCTGAGCAAAAGAAGCCAGACACAGAGAGGCTGTAACCTAAAACAGGCAGTGATCTATGGTGTTTAGAAATTAGAATTCTACAGCTGCTCTTGGAGAAATAGAGCAGAAATTCACTGTGAAGGGGCATGTGGGTTAACTGGATCATGGTTCTGCACATTTTACAGGTTGCATAGTGCTGGCATCTGCTAGGCTTCTAGGGAGGCCTCAGGAGGCTTACAATCATGGTGGAAGATGAAGAAGGAGCAGGCATGTCACATGACAATGTGACGGGGGTTGGAGGGGAAGAAGAGGGCAGAGAAAGAGAGTGCTAGTGCATGAGACCGAGAAGGGGGAGAGAGGAAGAGGGAGTGAGAGAAGGGAGGGAGAGAGAGTGAGCATGAGACTGAGAGAGCAAGACAGGTGGAGGAGATGCCATGCACTTTTAAATGACCAGATCTCACAAGAACTCATTATCGGGGAAAACAGCACCGAACCATGAGGGATTCTCCCTCATGATCCAAACAGCTCCCCACAGGCCCTACTTCCATTGGGGATTACAGTTCAACATGAGATTTGAGTGGGGACAAATATCCAAACTATATCAGAAGGTATTTGTTAGGATTCCTTGAAAACAGAAAGGTTTCCTTAAGATCTAATGTTTTTATTTCTAAGAGGTTTTATCTGACCTTTACAGATGTGGGATACAGGGTTGCTAGCTCTCAGGCAGCCTACCCTACCTCATATAAATAGATTATTTATCTACTCTGGCTGCACCCAGTGTTAAGCACTGGATTATCTCATTCCACCTTTAAAACAACGCTCTTCTTACAGATGAGGAGACTGGGGTTTAGTAAGGTGAATTAACTTCCCAGTGTCTCCCAGCTAGGAAGTGATGGGGGGTGACTTGAACCCATCCCACTCTTCTACTTGCTCTACCAATCCCTGTCCCCCTCAGGGTGACTGGCCCTAGACAGACAGGAAAAGCCACAGCACTGGTAGTAGAGAAACTGAAGCAGTTGTTAGCAGAGTCAGCGTGTCCGGGAAGCAAAACCATACTGCAGGGATAAGAAGGGCTGCAGATGCTGGGATTTAAAAGAGCTGACAACAGGAACGCTGTCAGGAGCATCACAACTGCTGGCCAAAGCTGGCTCCATGAGGTGTGGCAACAGCAGGATAAGAGAGAGGTTTTTCTTGGCAGTTGCTGGAAACTGAAGAGTTGGGGGCAGGCTGGAAGAGAGACTTGGAATTATAATAGAAGGAAAAAACTGCAGAAAATCATTTTCTGCTCTGCAGAAAACTCTATAAGGAAGCTTGTGGCAGCCATGGAAATGGGGCAGGGCCATGTCCCTGAACAGAGATAGTGCTCAATAAGAGCAATTTCTAGCAAAAGAACTGAGTGTGGGAAAAGCCCTCAAAAACCCTATGTCTGGTTTGTTTGTGGGCCTGATGACACAGCTGAAGCCTGCCCCAGGGCATGGAATTGTGCTGAAACCTGACTGTGTCTTAGAGACTCCAGGGGAGCTGAGCACTAAGGGATATTGAGTTGAGATTTTAGGGTTCAGAATAGAATGAATTCTTACATCTATGCACTTTTAAAATGATGTAGGGTACATACACCTAGAGCAGCCTTAGTAGGAACTGAGTGGAGAGGAGGGGATTCTGGCCTCCCCACCTAAGCTTTTGGGGTCTGGGAATTAGCAGTGTTTTTTTGAATTACCTTATCTCTTAAATGACCTTATCTCTTAATTACCAGTCACAGGCTGCGCTCTGCTTAAGGTAGAACATTCACCTTTTCCTTAGTTGATATTCAGATTCGGTAGAATTCCAGGCACTAATGAGCTGACTCAACACTCCCGGATACTGGAGAACCCACAACCAACATGTCTGGTAAAGCCCAGGTTCTTCCATGCTCATTTGAAAATGGTAATGAGATGCTAAGAGCTCATCAGGGGACCTCCCTGGCAAACACCTCTGTGAGCAGAATGAGGGTGTTAGTGGTAGCTGACTCATCCCATCTCTCCTGAGGTTCCCCCTTCCCTGTCACAGCAGAGATAGAGCAGTAGGCAGCTACACTGCCTGTGAACATGAGGGTGGGGACTTTCCATCTTGTTCTGTAAGCCTTGTTCATACATTGTCCTTTCTGAAGCTACGAGGAAAATTTCCATACTAGCTCTCTTGGTATGGCAGGTGCCATTCCCTTCATAAATCTGCCCTAAGATTCCCCAAGATGGTGCTTGGGTCTCATTTTAAATTGCCTCAGAAACCCAAAGAATCACAACTGCTGAAAAGTGGGATCCTGGCATTGTTAATTGTTACAACCAGCTCCCCAGCCATTCAACACAGTCCATCCCCGAAGTATCTCTTGACTACCTCCTGGACTACGCAGCCTGTGCTTGGGCTGGAAAATGTCCATTGTCTTGTTCCCCTGCCCCTCCTCCCATCCATCTCTCCACCCATGTCCAGTTTTGTCCTTCAGTGATACTATAATGACCTTCTCTTCTCCACCTATGTGGAAAATGTGAGGAGCAACCTCAACGCCCAGGCCTGGCCTTGAGGCTTCTGGTTTTGACACTGATGTCTCTTTCTCCTCTCTCTAGCTATGTCTGTGTCTCTAGATCTGATTCCACTTGAGTGGTTTCTAGCCTCCCCACTGGCAGCATGGTTTATATTTAGGTTTGGCTGCAAATGGACAGACTGTTGATGCAGAACTGCCTTCCCCTCTTGGGGTGGGCCCGGCTTTGTCTTCCTAACATTCCCTCTATGAAGGAGACCATGGGGAGCTTTCCCAGAGAAAAGTGTTCTCTTAATGACCAGGAAGCCAGAGAATCATGGCGAGAGGTGAGGAGAGTGATTAGTAGCTAAAGGAAGGGGTAGAGAAATTAGAAAATAGGGAAAGTAAGAAGAGAAGTATTAGGAACTGCTTAAACACAAACTATCCATCTTTCAAAATAATAATAAAAAAAGATATACATGGGGGAAAAATCCCTATGTCTTTGGAATTTGTATTGTGATACAGACTCAGTCATTCAAACTTAATCGAATATTTACTATTAATCTGCATAGTCCCTGCTCTTGAGAGTTTATGCTCAATAGAGGAAATACATTTAACTAAACATTACGATGCAGGAAAGAATAGAGGTTTGCTTAAACTGCTCTGGGAGTCCAGAGCCAACCTGAAGGGGTTAAAGGGGAAGCACTCCAGGAACTCACATTAGAATTGGGTCTGCAAGGATTTTACCAAGTTGAAAGGGAGTGAAAAAGGTTTTTGGGCGAGGAAATAGCATGAGAAAAGCATGGAGGTGCAATCAGAGAAAGGCAGGCAGTGTTGTGACTGGGGCACATAACATTTGGTGGAAAAGTGAAAAGAAGAAAGGAGTGGCAGGGGCATGAGGCCAGGAAGTCAGCATCTGAAAACCAGAAAGCAGCGTGCACCATATTAAGGGATTTGGACTTTATTTTGCAGAAAATGGGGATGTTTGTAAGCAAAGGAGTGACAATGAATATGTGTTTTAGAAAGATAAGTGTGATAATGTGGCTTGGAAGCAAGAAAAGTTTTAAGGCAGGGAACTAATATACTAAACATATGCTAGCATATATAGTAATATAGACATACTAGCAGTTGACAGGAGAAATTGCCTGTTCAAAACTAAGACAGGATCAGGGAATCTGAACTAGAGGGAATTGATTCTTGAGGTTCAGCTGAAGAGCCAGAGTCAACAGGATTTGTTGTCCAACCAGATGTGTGAGTAGTGAGGGAGGGAGAAGAAAGGAAACCTTGGGCACTTGTGTAAATCTCTGTGCCATGAATCAAAATCTGAAATACAGGAAGAGGAGTTGGTGGTTGGGGATATTACAAGTTCACTTTTGCCCATGAGAAATAGTTCTGGAGTTCCAGAGTTGAGAAGCATTCTATTTTTGGTGAACAAACATGCCATACCTCACTCCCATTTCTGTCCCTTTTTTCCATCAGCCCCCACCCAAGAACATACTGAAGAACAGGCAATTGTGAATGTTCTTTGTATCTAAATAATTCGCTCACCTAGTAGCTGAGAGGACATGTGTGTTCAAAGCCTTTCAAGCTTTCCAAGGCATCATTGCAGCTTTCGCCACACAAACACAGTCCTTTCCTTTTTTCTCTTCCCTGTGCCACCTCCTCACCTCTAGAAGTCAGGAGGAATTCCAACAGGAAAAGAAAGAAAAGGAGAAGTATACTGCCATAGCCTCATGCAAGAGCAATTAGAAAATGCATCTACAAAATAGAAAACAGGGTCCTTTTCAAGTCTGTTTCTCTTGGAACAGTCAGCAGGGATGAAGCAGATTCTCTTAAATTCAAGAAAGGCATCTCAGGAAGGCGTTCTCCTTTCCAGGGCTTTGGGACCTATGCTGCAAAGAGGCAATCTCCCAACTGTTCCCTGACGCTGGGAAGAGTCACTTTCCCTCTTGGAGCCATTTCCTCTCACTCCCATGGAGTCTTTGACTTGAATAGTTTCCTTTAGGGCTTTGACCAATGCCTAGGAAATGAGAATCCGGGTAGAAAATTATACATTGCTATTCTTTTCCTCAAGATCAAGGCCTCAGTATGGTTCATGCTGATTTTTGCTGATCTGTAGCAGAAGGATCCTCACTTAGTTGAATTGTCTCCTTAGTCATACTAAGGACTTATGTATGTGGCATTTAATAGTGCCTGGCATCAAGGAAAGAGTGAATTTAGTTTTTTAAGTTTTATAGAAGTACTACTGTTTAAATATTAATGGATGGTCTTTTCCCCCATCTCCTAACACCCAGTTGACTCTATCCTACCCTACATTTAGGCAGCCAGGCCATTCAACATTCATTTTCTTGGGAAAGAGAATTAATAGCAGAAAGCAGGAAGAGAGGGAGAAAAACACCAGGACTTTTCTAGACGTTTGAGCTTTAAATGCGTAGACCTTAGGAAATAAGACAGGATTCATATCACAGATTTTATATATATATATATATATATATATATATATATACACACACACACACACACACACACACACACACATATATACACACACATATATATAGATAGATAGAGAGAGAGAGAGAGAGAGAGAGAGAGAGAGAGAGAGAGAGAATTCAGTGGGCGAGAGAGTGGGGAGGTGTGTAAGAAAGGATAAGGAAATGAGTAAATTTTGGGTACTTATTTATTGGTGGATTCCTAAGAAAGAGGGAGGAGGGGAAATAACCCAGCTGAGATCTGGTTGTTCAAAGAAATAGGAACTTTGCCCAGGATCTTGAAATTTAGAGGGAGCAAAAATATGAGATAGTGATGTTTAAAGATTTTACCTGTTTAAAATATCCCTCCAGTCTCAGGAAATGTGACCCCTTCCCCTTTGCCTCTCTAGCCTGAGGTCAGCTTAGTTCTGCCAGACTTGCCCCTTGCCACACACATCAGCCAGGCAGAAGAGATGGTTGAAATGGGAGACCCAAAGTAAGGGGGAGATAGAACTTGCTGTGTCTCAGACCTGTATCTTTTCCCTCCCATTCTTTCCTCACAACCAGTTACCTCTGTTGATTGGAGGGCAGGTCCATGCTGCTTGCCTACGTCACTATTTATGACTCTGCTCTCAGGTATTCTCAGGGGTACCATGGCTGGAATTGACCCTGGGAGCGTCCTCTAGTTAGCCCAGACCATGAGCTAACTATGTGGAATGGGTGCTGACCCTCAGCTCAGATTCCCATAGGACTCTGAGCTTCCTTGCCCCAAAAGGGGTTCTGTGATATCCAAAGAGTACCAGGTTCTCAGGTGCTTGGCAGTTGGTTTCCTAGACAACTCCTGCAAAGAGCTACACCCCAAACCCAGACTGTTTGTTTGTCCCCCAGGTAACAAGGTCATTTCTCACCCTTGAGCTATGAAAAGGCTAAAATAGCAGAGGAGCAAGGTGCCCTGGCACCAACATATCTCTCATGGATTCATGGTTGATTGGTTGGGGGGGGGGTTGTTCTTTCTCTTCTTTTGTTAACCTGAAGCTCTTTTGTTCCCTGCAAAAAGCTATTACTTAACCCATGTCAAGTAAGGCTAAGCAATTTGTTGCAAACCTGTTTCATGGCTAATAATGACAGGGAGGTACTCAAGTGGCAGGACTGTGCACTTAAAAAACTAAGAAGTCATGAAATGTAGATGAAATAGCACAGGCTTTGAACCTGTGTTTCCATGCTAGCTCTGTTCTTTATTACCTGTCTGATCAAATATGGGTAAATTTATTTCCTAGTCTCCATTCCTACATCTACAAAATAAGCAACATTAACCTCAATAGGATTGTAGTGAAGGTCACATGAGAGAAGTCCTGAGTATGTTTGGCACTATAAGTGATGTCCTCAAAATTATTAAGTTGGTGCTGGAGAAGCATGTTTCGATCTGTGCACAATTTCTCCCTCTCCCAGGGGGTCATGCAGTTTCTCTGCACTAATTAATTTCTGCCATGTGATTTGCAGAACTATGTAACTGGCTTCATTATGATCCACTCTGTAAAGTTGCATACTTTGAGGAACTGTTAGGCGTTGTATATAATCACTTATTTGGGGACTTGATTCCTTGCCTGGTAACTTCTCCCAGCCAGAACCCAATCCAGACTCTGGGAAAAAGTGATAAAGGCCTATCAGCAGTAGGTGTGAGAAGATCCAGTCATCACAGCTCACATAGATTGGGAACAAAAGTTCCCTCGGTTTGGAAGGAAGAAAAAGTTCATGGCTTTGAAACCAGAGATGACTTAAAATGTTAGTTCTACCACTTAGGAGTTGTGTGACTGTTGAAAGATCACTCACTTTCCTTGAGGCTCAGTTTCCTAAATTCAAATTAGGGTAACAGGGTATGGTGAAAATTAGAGAGAACGTTCCTGGCCCATAGAAGCTCCTTCCTAACCAGGACTATTAGTATTTCTGTATAGGCCAGGCTCTTCCGGCCCTTGGCGGGAGCGTATTTGATGCTAATGGTCAGGAACTCAGTTGCACAATCGTGAATAAGCTTGTTCTCTAATCACTGAACCAGCAAGTTCCAGCAACTAAAAGAAAGTCACCAGACAGCAGTGGTTCTCAACCCTGGCTGCACATTAGAATCACCTAGGGAGGGCTTAAGCTCCGATGCCCTCACCACACCCCAGACTAATTATGTTAGGGCTATGAAGGAGGAGGAGTCGTGCCCAGGAATTGGTATTTTTAATGCTCCCTGGGCAATACCGATGTGCAGTTAAGGTTGAAAATCACTGGGCTGCTTCTCCAACGTTATTGTGCGTATTTAACACCTAGGAAAATAATTAAAATGCAGAATCTGATTGAGAAGGCCTGGGAGGGGCCCAGGTTCTCCAGCTCTAATGAGCTCCCAGGTGATACTGATACTACTGAGTAATAAGGGCTAAAGGCAAACTTGCTCTCATATCAAAATAGAATGCCTGAGAGCCTGGAAATTTGGGAAGAGACAGAAAAACTAAATTGTCGTCTTGAGCTCCAAAAGTAGAGTGGCCTGGGAGCCACTTGAAGAAGAGGCATGTAGCCCCATACCTACAAGTAGTCCATAGGCGTATTACTGTTATAACAGAGCACAAGTTGATGGTCATAATTATGACCCCAAGTCTCTGAGACAAAGTTACACTGGGTGTAGGAGCATTTGTTTAAGAGGACCAGGAAATGTATTTGTCTTAGTTCAGACTGCTGTAACAAACTACCATAGACTGGGTGGCTTATAAACACCACCAATTTGTTTATCTTAGTTCTGAGGACTAGAAGTCCAAGACCAGGGTGCCAGAATGGTGGGATTCTGGTGAGGGGCCCCTTCCATGTTGCAGACTGTTGACTGCTCATTATGTCCTCACATGGTGGAAAGAGGGTGAGAGAATTTGGAGTCCCTTTTATAGGAACATTAATTCCATTCATGAGGACTCCACCGTCATGACCTAAGTATCTCCCCCAGATCCCACTTCCTAATACCATCGCCTTGGCAGTTAGGATTTCAACATATGAATTTGGGGGGGACACAAACATTCAGTCCATTGCAGTATCACACATTGTAGAGACTCTTAAACAAAAACTTATCTCTAATTCTAAGAGGTAAGCTACAGACAAATCTTCCTATGAGAAACAATGTCTCATTGATGCCAGTTACTGAGCTTACAAGTCAGGTGTCACTCAAAAGGCACCTGACTGTTCAGCCCTAGTCAGGAACTGAAGAAGACAGAAGACAGCATTACTGTCCGCAGTTAGTCACTCTCCTCTCCCTATGAAAGGATTAGAGTTTCTACCCCATATGACTGGTCTTGGCCAATAGAATACGAGCAGATGTAACATGCTACATGCCACTTCCAAGCAGAAGTTCCAAGGGCCATCACCTGGTTTCTTTTGTTGCTCTTTTTTCTCTACCATAAGATTCCTTCTCCCTGGACTCCTGGCTCCAAGAATGAGGAAGACACAGCAGGGGTTACAGCTGACATGCACAGGAGTGAAAAATAAGCATTGGTTGTTATAAGCCATTGAGATGTCAGGGATATTTGCTACCACAGTGTAGCCTAATGAAAACTGAGTAACATGTGAGACATGGAGACAGGGCTGCAGAACACAGGGCAGGTCCCATGTGGGGGGTTATGGCACAAAACAGCCATGAATGTCATCAGTAGTGAACGTGGCTCATCATATATAGATCCTGGAGGACTCTTCGTATATCAATGGGGGAACAAGGAGAATACAGATACCTCTTGGTAGATTTGGGGAAGTTGCTTAGAGAAAACACTCCCTTTGAAATGAAGGGAGGACATAGCAGGACAGTGAAAGGAAGCATGAGGGTGAGTCTGGAAGTAATTGATATAGTGAATTATTCTAATTCACTATATTTGGTGAATAAGAGGGCTTGAGTAGATGTTAGATTTGAAGCCCAACTTCAGAGTTAGATTGTGGGAAGGGACAGAGGGAGGACAAGAAGTGGCTGAGGGTATTGAAGGAGAGTGACAAGTTTGTTGCTTTAGTAACACCACGTCTTCAAGATGTTTCTTTTCTGATCTCCACAGAGAAAGCATCTGAGGCCACTTTCAACTTCTGCTCTTTAGCTCCTGGGGAGGATCCCAGGGGCCTGAGTGGCTAGATTCCAGGGCATTGATTTGTCATTTCTTTGTTCTATCTCTGATTCCATTTTCTCTGGTGCTGTTGGATGTGGTTCTGGAGAATAACAAGGGCACTGAATTCTCTTGCCTCGAAAAGCTCCAGGACCCACTCCAGCTCACTCAAGTTCTGCCTGGGTCCTAGGTAGAAGTTCCAGCTGTCATGAAGTATCACTCTGCTTGGCCCACCACTGTCCTGTGGGTGTTATCTCCGTTGGAGGCCTCCTCTGCAGGGAGAAGTCATTAATGTGGGCAGGCTTCAAGTATTCCTGGATCCTCTGGCCAAAACTCTTCTTTAATACCATTTTAATTCCAAATGTCTCTCTGACCTCTAAGACTACTCATGCCTGCCATGCCTATAACTATCAACTGATATTCAGAGAGGCTTTTTCAGCCAGAGTCAAGTCTGAAAGAATTGTGTGTGTGCGGGTCTTTCAAGAGCACCACGGCATGCTCTAATTATGCCAGGGTAGGGATTATTTCCTATACCCTCCTCACCAGTTTATCAGAATCCAAATGGGAACATAAGATCTGAAAACAGGTGAATGCAGCTCATCTATTCTGGACATAAAAATAGTGAAACTAAAGTGGACACGTAGGGAAGAGTAAATCCCACAGACGTAGAAAAGGTGACAGGAAAAGGTCAAGTACAAAGGAAAGGGAAAGTTTTAAAATGAGAAAGTCAGCCAGGGCCCTAATGACTTTAGCATCTCCATCTACGTCTTTAACCTCATTTCTCCTTCATTCGATGAGGCAGCCAATTTTAGCTTGCTAAAACTCTCTGGCTGAGGAGAATGTTTCTTTGTGTTGCAAGCTAACAGAAAAGAATCTTGCAAAATCATTTTCTTTTCCTTCTCTGCATGTAAAATCCATTATAACGCTGGAGGCCATCTCTCTACTCTAGAGAAAAGGAAGTATTTACAAAGAAGGCAGAAGAATGTCTTCACATGTATCACAAAAGAAAAGGCCAATTAAAGCTCTGAATGGGAGAGAGTTCTGTGAGCTTGTTTCTGCCTGGAACAAAAAAGCCTGGCCATTGACCAGCTTTATTTAGACAAGGAACCAAACTAGAGTCACAGAGATAAGGAAACAGAAGGGCAGGGCCAGAATTCAACATCTACCAGGTTGTCTTCTGCCATCTGCCTCCAGGCCTCTGCCATGAGGGTGCCAAATAGAATAGCCGTGGGAAGCAGGCAGCAGAATTCTTTGGGTACTGGCAAAGACATTGGATGATCCAGAGCAATTAGAAAGAGAGACACAGCCCAATTCAGTCTCCATTTATATAGCCACTTACCTTCCATTCTACATTTCTCATTTGTTTTCTACTTTTTTAAAATTTATTTAAATCCTCAAAAATACATTTCTCTTCTCCTAATCACTACTAACTTAAGATCAACAGGGAGGGCTCTCCTCCAATGTAACTACAGTCGCCAAAGGTCAGCATGTTGGGTACCACGTTAGTGATGCGTCAGGAGGCGGCGGTGCTTCAGGCTGCAGGCTGCGAGATGGGGGAGAGATTGGAGTTGAATGTGAGGAGAAAACCCTAAGGAGCCAAGATTTGCTGGGTGGCAGTGTGGCACTGGGTTGGGAAGCTAAAGGACATCTGAGTCACACATCAAGGTAGAAAGCTGGCCTGCCATCTCATACCAACGGAGAGGTCATTGTTATGGCAAAGCAATGTGTCAAGAGGAGTCTGACACCATTTCTGATGTTTGGCATCTGACAGCTTTTAAGCCACCCTCCCTTCTTCCCCATATGCCTGTAGAAGAACGCCTGGGCATTCCCTCCTTTGGTGAGGGTAAAAGATTCAGACCAGGCACTCTCGTCCCTGCCTGGGAACTTGCAAGCCAGCCCCACCCCCTAACCACAATAACAATCCTTTCTTGAGTTCCTCAAGCTATTTCAGATCTGGTGAGAGGACTGCCCTGCTCTCCTCAGATACCTCAGTTATGTCATGCAAACCTTTTCTAACTCCCTTGTTCTGTGTGGCATCATTAGTCTCAATATCCAAACCAAATTTTGGGCAGGCATCCATCTACCTCTGCAGGTAACCGTTACAGAATAGACCTAAGAAATACCAGCGTCCTCTCGTCATTTATTGTGGTTTCTGGCAGCACTTCAGAAAAGCTGGGCCAAGTCAACGAGGAAAAAGCAAGGCTAGAAGTTGATAGCGTTTACGGGGGACAGAGTGTAAACAGGAGTGGATTACAGTCTTAATCCCAGTTTGTTAGTCAGGGTCTATCGCCTAGGTCACTTTCATGAATCTGGGCTGTCTACAAACATGTAAAATGTAAACTTGGAATGTCTGAGAGAGCATATAGTTATTCAATCTTTGCTGTGGTGGTTCTAGGACTCTCATTCATGAAGGGTTCACATCACGTATGACCCTGCTACCACAGAGATAGTCCAGTGACATAGGCAATACCTCCAAGAAGGAACTGCCATCTTCCAGAAATGTCTCAGGACTCACAAACACACTAGCAGGTCAATGGCCCCAAACAGCTAATCACCAACAGGACGAAACCAGCCTAAACAGAAGTTCTTCTAACAGTGCTAGAGGAAATGCATGGATGATTTGTTTGAGAACCAACAGGGGCTGGGAAGAGGATCCTGTGTGAAGCTAACAGACCACTGTGATACTTGTATTCCACCTCACCTAGTACGCTGGGCCAGAAAAATGGACCAAAAATAAATTGTTTGAAGAGTTCTTTCTGATGCAGCAAAACAGATTCCAGATGCAAACTAAATAAGGGGAAGGCAAAGAAATCATCCACACCCAACAAACATGTGTTTACTGGTTGGCTACCTGGCTGGCTACCTGGCCGGCTCTCTCAAACTCAGCAGTAAAGATATATTTCCTCCATACTCCCAGGTGAGTTGAAGAATCTCAGTTGTCTTCCACAGAGCTTGTACAGCTTTGGTGAATTTCAGGGGGTGTTTCAGAATGAATCCAGTTGCAGGAGAAGAAAAGGAGGGCTGGAAAAAATCCACCTAGGGCCTGGGGCTGCCATGGTTAGGTCATAGATTATGCAGGTGTCCTCCTTCCATAACCTGGAATAAATCTCACTGGTTGCTACCTTTATAATTAGAACAAATTTGGCTTCACAAGGCATTAAAGGGCCCAGGAGATATGGAGAGTCAAGGAAGAGAAATGGCGTGATCATCCAGGTAGCAATTCCGGTTTTCTTTAGGCTGAGAGTTCAACCATCTCTTCATCTTCCAAAAGATCCACTGGGGAATGTTTTCAAAGGGTAACCTCCTCTTTTCTTTACCAAAGAGGCTATCTAGAAAAATAGCTGTCTCACTTGGTAACACCCAATTCATCAAGATGACTCCACATATAGCTTCTCTCAGGGAAGTTGCTTTTGCAAGGCAGGGGGAAAATTCTCAGATGCCAGGCCATTGATTAGCATTTGCTGAGGCAGCAGATTCCCTGTGCTCTCTGATTTCCTTACCTCCCCCTGCCCGTTCTCTACCCCGACTCTTCAGAAGATCCCTCATCCACTGGAAGCACAGGACTCTCATTAGTCAGGTTAAGCCATGCCTGACTAATTCATGCACTTATTGAAATTCTGTTAAGAAGTGTGCTGGAGATCATTCATTCTAGCGAATAAAAGAGCCAGCATAACTAGCTTAATTGAGAAAACCTTGGTGGTCAGAGGAGTTGATCTTAGAACTGACCACCCAATGTTTGTTTTCCAGCCAGCCCTCTTGAACTCATGTCAGTCAGTCTGATTATGTGTATAAGAACCATTTGCTGAACAAGTTAGATGTCATCCACTATACCATGTGCTTTCAATACTTTATCTGACTTAATCCTTCTAACAACTTTATATAGAAGTAGATCCTTCTTCTTCCTCTTCCTTTTTTTTTTTTGAGATGGAGTCTGGCTCTGTCACCCAGGCTGAAGTGCAATGGTGCAGTCTCCGCTCACTGCAACCAAGTAGGTCCTTCTTAAAGATGAGACACTGATGCTAGCGGAGGTGTTTGGAGGTGTAGTGACTGCCTTGGGTTGCAGGGCTGACATTACAGAGGAGCCGTCCTTCCTACAAGAAGTGGGGCTAGGATTTGAACTCACCTCTGCCTGGTTCCAAGACTAGTGCTCTTTCTATTGTGTTATTTGCCAGAAATAGTAAGATAGAGTGTAATGCAAAAGGGTTGCAAGACCTTCTTCTCAACTTTCCCACAGAGCCTCAGGCAGCCTTGAATTCACAAGTGCTCCTGCTGAGATAGGACAAAGAGGCTGAGAGCCAGGATGTTGCCCAGCAAATGGCTGGCCTGAGAAGATGGAGTGGCAGCAATGCCTTTCAGGAGCAGAATGGTTACAAGACTATGAGAAGCACCCCAGGACCCTAGAGGAACGTGGGGACCACTTACAAGGTGGAGACCCTGCATAAGCAGGTGAGGCAAGAGCCTGTGAAATCTGGGTATCTAGGTTAGTGTCGTTACTGCGACACCACGCATTTTTTTTTTTGAGATGGAGTCTCCCTCTGTTGCCCAGGCGGGAGTGTAGTGGCATGATCTTGGCTCACTGCAATCTCCACCTCCCGGGTTCAAGCAAGTCTCCTGCCTCAGCCTCCTGACTAGCTGGGATTACAGGCACGCACCACCAACACCCATTTTTAGTAGAGACAGGGTTTCACCATATTGGCCAGCTGGTCTTGATCTCCTGACCTCGTGATCTGCCCGCCTTGGCCTCCCAAAGTGTTGGGATTACAGGTGTGAGCCACTGCGCCCAGCCGACACCACTAATTCTTATGGGAGAGTAATTCCCAGGGAAATTGGGGCCATGAAAACAAACAAACACACCTAGAATCATCTAATTGGAAGAAGTTTACAAATTATTTAGTTCAGGGGTTTTTGGGAGGCCAAGGCAGGTGGATCGCCTGAGGTCAGAAGTTCGATACCAGACTGGCCAACATGGTGAAACCCTACCTGTACTAAAAGTACAAAAAATTAGCTGGGCGTCGTGGCAGGCACCTGTAATTTCAGCTACTTGGGAGGCTGAGGCAGGAGAATCACTTGAACCCGGGAGGCAGAGGTTGCAGTGAGCTGAGATCATGCCACTGCACTCCAGCCTGGGCAACAGAGCAAGACTCCATCTCAAAAAAAAAAAAGAAAGAAAAAGTAGAGCTTTTATTATTTTTCTAATAAGTTTTAAGTGGAACCTCAGTATATATTTTTAAAAAAAACTGAAGGCTGCTTCACCACCATTTATTCCTCCATGGGGGCCACCGAATTAATCTGATCCTCTCATTTTGCGGGTGAGAGAACAGGCCCTAGCAGAAGAAAAGTGAGCTGCTCCAGGTCACCGTGCCAGCCAGATCAGGTCTTTATACTCCTGAGTGAGGAGTCTTTTCAATGCACTGCACAGGCCACTGAGCCAATGGCTGTTTGCTGTGAGAGGTTGCCTAGTCCTGTGGGCCTGGGAGGAGTTTCCTAACTACACCTGACCTGTCTTCTAGAGCCCTGTTTCTCAAAGTATGGTTTATGGTCAAGGATGGTCCACAGTCAAGTGGTAGGCTATGAGGATGGCAAAGAGATGGGAAGATACAAGTGCTCCTGGCAATTCTGATGAGAAATGACGCACAGTTCTATAGACTTTCATTTTTGTGTATGAATATTGGCAAGTTCTTAATAATATACCAAGCATGCAATTAGATTGTCAGAAAACTAAAGGTATGTATTTATGAACTGAAATGAGCAGCTGCTTGAGTTTCCCAGGGACTCTGATTCAGTAGATCACTGGAGTCTGGTGTTCTCACTCTACTTGGCACATGGCTGAAGCTCCTATTATGCGTGTGGATACACAGAGAGCTGGGATTCCTGAAACTTTGAGGAATATCTATGTTATCAACATGGCATCACTGTTGTCTTGAGCGAGTCATAATTTCAACTGCTGATCTTCTTGAATGAATGAAGATATCTGCAGACTCACAGTTGTTAATCATTTGAATTCATCCCGTATTACATATTTTTTGTTGTTATGTTCTCCAATACCTTGTTATCACCAAGTTTTTTTTTCCACTTGAGATGGGACCAAGTCAGACAGATGGTCTTATCCCCATTTTGGGGGCTGGGCTCCAGAGAGAAAAGAACTCCAACTATAAATACCTGTGTAAACAGCCAGTAGTCTCGCTTCACAAACAAACAACAACAACAACAAAAAAAACAGGAAGTCATTTGAACCAAAATGGGAACCCATTTCAGCCACTAAAATCCTGGGAAAAGAAACTCTGATGTGAAGAGACACAGCCATGCCAGGCCAGCAGCATATACTCCTGAAAAGGGACAATGGAGCCATGGAGTGAATCTTAGTGACTTCAAAGTATAACCTTCTGCAGAGTGCACAACCATGCCTGCACCTGCAGAAGAGAAAAAATCAATCACATGCAAGGAGAGTCTTCCTCCCACTTATTGCCAAGCTTTTTGTCCCCAACTTTACGCCCTGCCCATACTTCACTCATTACCCCCATGCCATATGGTTTCCATTCCCACTTTTTGAGCCAAATGGCGTTCTTGCAAACCTTACCAGCCACCTCTTGACTGCTAAACACAACAGTCTGAACTTGGTCCTTGTTATATGGGTTGAATCATGTGCTCCAAAAAGAATTGTTGAAGTTCCAACCCCTAGTACCTCAGAATGTGACCTTATTTGCAGATGTAATTAGTTAAGACGAGGTCACACTGGAGGATGGTGGTCCCTTAATCCAATACAACTGATGTCCTTATAAGAAAACTCCAGATAAAGACACGGAAACACATGGAGAGAAGACTCCTGTGAAGAGACAGGAGTTCTGCTGGCTGTTACAGCCAGGGAACACCTGGGATCACCAGAAGCCAGGAAGAGGCAAGGGACTCTCCTTTCCTGGAGATTTTGGAGGGAATGTAGTCCTGCCAACACCTGGATATTGGACTTTCAGCTTGCAGAACTGTCAGAACTGTGAGAGAATAAATTTCTGTTGCTTTAAGCCATCCAGTTTATGGTACTTTTTAATGACAGCCCTAGGAAACTAATACAAGTCCTTATTTTGCATTTTTGACCTTTTCTACTTACTGCTCCTTTATCAAAACCCACCTTCCTCTTGACCTCCTCACCCCAGCATTATCTCACTTCTCAATTATTCTGTTCTTTTCTCCTCTCTGACTCACATCTCTAGATGTCTCATCCCTTAATGCATACATATGCTCCCTGTACTTCTGCCCTCAAACTTTGCTCTTTTTGTTCAAAGCCTCTCCTAGGTTTCACCTGTCACACTCATGGAGATGACTCTCTGATTGACATCATTCATTTATTGAGTACCTGCTGTGTGTGAAGCATAGAGTTAGATGCCACAACGACATAGCTATAGGGCTAGTGGAATATTTAGTTTCAATTTCCAGTCCTCCCACTCCGTATTACCTACAGCTCTATCTGGCATCTCATCCCTAATTCACCAGCCTCCCCGAACTGTCCCTCCACTTGCTTTAGTCCCGCCACTTGTTTTGGTTAATTGCTACATCAGTGTTCTATTCCCTCAGGCTGGTGGCCTTGGATTCATTTTTTATTGTTCTTTTTCCTATAACTCCTATAACACTCAATCAATTATCATGTCCCCTAGATGCTACCATTACCTTGTCCCTCCATAACCACTCCTGTTTAAACCCACATTAATCCTCATCTGAAATATTTTGGCAACTCACTCTTCAGTATCCCTCCCTCCCATCTTTCTCCCTTCTGAGTCATCTTATGAGAATAATTACTCTTCCACAAGCACAGCTGTGATTAGACATTCTTTTACCAAACCCCCAATGGCTCCTCACTGACTGACAAATTAAGTGTAAATTGCTCACCCATTACTTAAGGTCTTTTATGACAAAGCCCTGCTCGACCTTATCCCCTGATCCTTCCTTCCTGGACCTTATATATCAATCAGATTGGATGACTTCTGACGCTTCTCCATCTTCCTATTTCTGCTCATGTCATTCCCTTTACCTAAAAAGTGTAGAATTCTTTTCCCCACTCCTCTAGACCAAATGGATGAAATTCTATCCATCATTCTTCATGGGTCCGTTGAACACCACCATGGTGTTCACACCTTCCGCCAGGTGGGCCCTCTTTGACCTCCTGTCATTCATAGTTTGTACCTCTCTTGAGCTGATTGTATCACTTGCATTCTGGTCCACACAGCTGGACTGTGGGGTCCATTCACCAGGATAGATGTGTGGAGAACTTACTAGAAATGGACAGTGTGGATTCTGTTCCAATTTTAATGAATTGGTAACACTCTAGGAATGGCAACACCCTGGAACATAATAATATTCCTCAAAGTGTTATTGAACCAAACTGGGGTCCATTTGCCCAGAGTAAGGCCAATTGTTTATACTGAGGTTTGTAGCGGGAGAAAGGAGGGCATTTGTTTGTGGGGTACCAAGCAACAAGAGTCAGGTCGCTCATGCTTAACACTTGACCTCCCTGAGGGCTTGTAAGTAAGAGCTTTGAAAGACAGGGGTGAATTTTGGGAAAGCAGAAGTTATAGGCAAAGTTGCAAATTAATATATAGAAATTACACATTAGTTTGGCTTTAAAAGGGCAGGATATCTTTAAGCAGGGTGTTACAGGTCATTGATAGATTGAAAGATTTTCTGATTGTAATTGGTTAAGGAAGAGAAGTTTGGTTTAAAATTTGGAGTCAGCAGAAAAGAATGTTAGCGGTGGCTCATAGGTGTGACTTTCTCTAGGCCCCTCGGGAAAAAATTTAGAATGAAGAACAGAGTTCAGAGTTTAGTCCTCAGTTTCCCGCTAACACATAAACTTCCTCATCTGATGTCTATGTGTTAGCAGGTCTGTTTGGCAGGGGTCTGGGTTTTTGAAGAACAACTCAGGGACCTATGTTAAGATGTTATGTTTAGTTTTTATAAGGAACCCTTTGGGATGTTTTTATAAGACATCCTATGATTTTAATATTTTTAGCTGTTTTAATCTATTTTTATTGTTTTATTGTTTTATTTATTTTTTTAACCTCTGAACTTTTTATTGGCCTGCTGTTCCCAAAGGGTCCCCTGCTTCTGCTGGCTTAATGTCTCACAACTTTGGTGTTATTGGTCTCAGACACCACTTTGCCATCCACTCTCTGGCAGGTGGTGGTCTTTTGGATGGTTTGCATGGAGTTGCTTGCTGTCCAGGGCATCACCAAGATTGAAGTCCTCGCTGTCTTCCAGCAGGTGGCAGTAGGTGGCAATCTCAGCCTCCAGCTTGACCTTGATGTACGGCAGGGCCTTGTACTCCTGGGCCTGGTGCTTGCCCCTCTGCCCGGGTCTGTGCCAGCTCTGACTCCATGTGCAGCAGGATCCCATTGAGCTGCTCCATCTGCAGGGCGTAGCAGGCCTCTACCTCCTTCAGGCTGTTCCCCAAGCTGGTCTTCAGATTTCTTATGGAGTCCAGTCAATCTCCAAGGACTGGACTGTATGTCTCAGCTCCATAAGCATCATCTCAGCAGCTCCAACCTCGGCGGGCTGCGTGGTGTCCACTGTGGTGCTCTCCTCAATCTGCTGAGACCAGTACTTGTCCACCTCCTCTCTTTTATTCTGAGCCAGATCATCATATTGGGCCTAGATGTCTGCCATGATCTTGGCGAGGTCCTGAGATTTAGGGGCATCTACCTTCACAGTCAACCCAGAGCTGGCAGTCTGGGCTCATAGGTCTTTTACTTCCTCTTCGTGGTTCTTCTTCATGAAGAGCAGCTCCTCCTTGAGAGCCTTGATCTCTGTCTCCAGCTGTAGCCAAATGACATTGGTGTCATCAGTGACCTTGTAGAGCCCGTGGATGTTGCTCTCCACAGGCTGGCACATGGCCAGCTCTGTTACATACTTACTCTTAAAGTCATCAGCGACAAGGCAAACGTTGTCGATCTGCAGAATGATGCAGGCATTGTCCACAGTATTCATGAAGATCTGAGCCCTCAGGTCCTCGATGATCTTTAAGAAATAGCTCCAGTCTCTGACCTGGGATCCCTTCTTCTCCAGGGGCTCCCAGATTTTGCTCTCCAGCTTCTGGTTCTCAGTCTCTAGGCTCCTCACTCTGTCCAGGTAAAAGGCCAGGTGGTCGTTCAGGCTTTGCATGGTCTCATTCTCATTCTGGATGCCTTCTATTTTTGCCAGACCCCCGGCCATCCCCACAGCCAGGGCCCCAGACCCCATGCTGCCCAGAAGCTGGCTGAGCGGAACATGGAGATCTGGGCACCAGAGCCCCCGATGCCTGCATAGACGCTGGTTGTGCAGCTGACTGGCCAGGCACTGTAGCTGGGTGCCTAGACAGAGCCCAGGGACTGGTAGTTGGTAGAAAAGGTGGAGCGAGTGGGGAAGCTCATGCCATCTGGGGAGGAGAGCAAGAGGACAGGACTCAGGCTTTGCTGACGACTTGTTTATTTATTTCTTTAGGGCCAGTTACATGCCTGAAATTTCTGTTGAAGGAGTTTAAGATTTTAAAAAAGTTTTATGGGAACCTCAGGACCTTAAAACTCCCTGCTGTGTTTTAAAACCTGTGTGTTAAAACAGAGAAGACACTTGACATGGACCTGAGATGCTACAGTGACCTGTCCTTTTGAGATTTAGTGGTATCTGAAAGGAAAGGAAAATTAAATTTTTTAAGAAAAGTTATCTTACAAATAACTGATATCTTCACAGCATAAAATCATAAAAATAACATAAAAATACAATATTTATATATCACATACTATATGCCAGACATTGTTCTGTGTTCCACATATGTCAGTTCATTTAGTTCTCACAAAACCGCTTTGCTAATCATGCAAAAGGGTTTCACATCTTGCCTGAAATCACAGCTAATTAGTGAATGAACCAGCCCCAGTAGACTGGCTTCACATGCTTGTTCCCAGCCACTGCTTTATCATTGCTATGCTGTAGGGACAGGAGGAGAATCCCCACCCCTGGAGCTGTGCTGAGGCCCCAGGACACATCCCAGCTTTCAACTTGCATGGTTCCATCTAAGAAGCCACCTCACGTGTAAAGTAGTGTCCCTGACCAGAGGATGAACATGATGGGAGTGATCACTCAGGAAGTGTGTAAATGGGTATGGGGCTTAGATACTCTGAAGAAACATCCCCACCATGTCTTGGGGCTGGGGTGGCAGCCTTAGCTGGGTCCATTCCTCTGCACAAATCACCTGGCCCTCCTTTTCCGCCCCCTGCCAAGAGACCACAAAGAGTACTAGGATGTAACATTGTGCTGAAGCCACACATCTGGCTCTCTGGCCCCATCCCCACTCCATTTCCACTCATGATCTCCTCTACTTAAGAAATGCCATGCTAGAAGATGAAGCATGGCACGGATGGAGTACACAGATACCAGGATGGTGGGCAGGCTGTCAGTGAAGAGTACCCTGCTCCACTCACCCCTTGGACCACACCAGCCAGTGTGAACTGAGCTCTCATTCGGTGCCACACACTGGTCTAAGTACTTTGTGTGCATTAACTTACTAGCCTTCACATAACCACTTACTGAGTTGGTGCTTCTCTCTCGCTCTTTTTTTTTTTTTCTCATTTCACATATCAGAAACCTGAGGGCACAAGAAGGGACCGCGATTTTTACAAGATCACAATGCTAGTTAGTGGAAGAGTCACGATTTGAACACTTTCAGAGCCCTTGTTCTTAACCACTAACCTGACTGAATGCCCTTGCCGAGAAGGATGTGGTTAAGGTGCGTGAACTCGCCCTGTAGAGCAGTGGTTCTCAGCCTGGCTGTACTTTAGAATCAGTTCAACCACTTTCCAGAATACCAGTGGCCAGGCACTGCCTCCAGAAATACTGCTCCCCTGGGTCCAGAATGGTATCTGAATGTCAGTATTTTTTACAGCTGCCCTGTGATTCTAATGCATTGGACTGGGAGTTGTTTGGTCATCCATGTAAAGTACATTCATTCTCTCTTTCATCCCTTTGGTCATCAAATGTCCTATGTGCCAACATATAAGAAAACTAAATCCACTGCGGAAAAGAGTCCCACGGAGTTTTAGCCAATGTAGATATATAAGCTTCTAGAAGAATAGGCAATATAATCAAAACAGTTACTTATATTTAACTTATTAATTTAGTTATACATATGCATACATTTAAAATTATACATTACATACAGTAGTGATTTATTTTAGAAATGTTGCTTTTTTCCATTCTCATATTCACAAAACATTTTTTTTTCTTTTTTGAGAAGAGTTTCACTCTTGTTGCCCAGGCTGGAGTGCATAATCTCAGCTCACTGCATCCTCTGCCTCCTGGGTTCAAGCGATTCTTCTGCCTCAGCCTCTGAGTAGCTGGGATTACAGGCATCCACCACCACACTCAGCTAATTTTTTTGTAATTTTAGTAGAGACAGAGTTTCACCATGTTGATCAGGCCAGTCTAGAACTCCTGACCTCAGGTGATCCACCCACCTCAGCCTCCCAAACTGCTGGGATTACTGGCAGGGGCCAATGCGCCCGGCCCCACAAAACAATTTTATCAGACTTCCCACATGCGTCTACCACGTTTGTGTCTTCACATCACTGGAGCCATAATTTGGTGTCATCTGCAAAGTTTTCTGGTACACATCACCCACCGTGTTGTTTATTGACTGAAATCAGCAGTTCTTTAATACAAGTGTGATGTGATCACTAGAAATTTTATCCCTATGTCACAAAAATATGCATTTGCATAACATCAGGGCAGTTAGTTGTCTGTGTGTGTTGTGGGCAGGGCTGGAGTCACCTGGGTGGCTAGGTTTACCCCAGCTCTCTTCTGATTGATCTGTACTTTGTTCTGATCAGTTGTTAGATATTTCAAATATTACCACGGCCTTCAATCATATTCTTGATTTTTACAATTTACCAACCCCTTGGTGTATTCTCCTTTAAACTGAACCTTAAATGGCTTATTTACGACAGTCACACTTATAAGTGTGAAGTCACACATGCAGCAATGATTGCCAAAATTGTATTGAATGTCTTTACCTCTTGTTTTATTTTTTAAATGATTGTATCAGAGGTGACCTCTAAGATGTTGTTTGGGGCAGTGTCTCCAGTGTTCTTGATTCAAAATAAGGTGACTAAGGATATGTTCCTGCATGCGAAATACTTTGTAAAGATTCTATCATAAGATGACTGATTTCTTCCAAAAGGTCATTCAGAGAAAGAGGGATCTCGCCTTTCATTCAAGCATAGAGTTTTATTGAACACCAAATGATGAGGAAGTCATTGTTATTTACGTTTCTACACTCAGGGTGCTAAGACGCATCGCACCTTCGGCCTCCAATTTGAGTTCCTTTCCCTTCTTTTGGTATCCTCAGACTCTGAAAAATGACAGGCTCAAGAGACGTCCTCCTTCTCACACCTCCACCCCTGCCCCCTCTCTGCCAGGTGTCTGCATTCTGCCAGCTCCCTGTCTCAGCAGGACTGTGATGTAGCCAGGCAGCTTCTGGAAGGCACCGTGTTTGAACAGGGATAAGACAAACCTCCTTTAAGCTGCTTATTCTAAGTTGGGGATTGTTCCTCCTAGTCAATTGATACTGGAAATAATTACTTCTTAGAATCTTTGAAAACTGAATGTGTAAAGAGAAATTAAAATCTAATTAAATGGATGTAGGCAGTTCTGTCTGAGCTGACGACTCTAAAGCCACTGTGTATTGAAGGTTACATTATCTCCCTGTCCCTGGGCACTTCAGGCTCTGCTTGGCTCTGAGCCCAGTGTTCCCTCTCCAACACCCTTTTGTCTGCCCTGTCCTGGGCCCAAGAGTCTCATTGTTCTGGGGCAGAAATGCTGTCTAAAATAGGCCATCAGGATGGGGGTTGCTGAAGGGCTTCCTGCAGAGGATGGGGGTTCTCTTAGATCTCGAAGCTTCAGACCAGTGCTTCACAAAAGGGGTGCTTCTGGCACTGCAGCAGAATAGTTCTGTTTAGTGCATCTCTGGCAGGAGGAGGGGGCCATGCCACCCCAGGTTGAGAGCCACTGCCTTGAGCCCACTCTATTCAGCCACCAGCATGTAGCTGGTAGCCAATAACAATGAGCCTGAGACCCTCAGCTTCAGTGTGACAACCTCATAGACTGTGCTGCCCCAAGTGTGGTCTGTGGACACATTACCAATCTTTCATGAGACCCCTGAGTAAGTAGCTAGAAGTTTTTATTGCCATTTGACATTGCCACATTTCCATTGCATCCTAAGGGTCAGAAAATCAGTTTGTAATGGATTGGAGGAGAAAAAAAAAAAACCATAGGCCATCACCACAGATTGTTTGAGAAGTTCTGTCCTAGTTGCTTTGGGCCTATTCTGGATGCTGTTCTTTCCAACTCTTGGTTCTCCACACTTGTGACCACAGACTTTGTCTTCATGTTTGAACATGGTCTCTCTGGCTTTATTTGGTATATGGATCTTTCCTCCTGTATCAGTTCAGTTTCACACTGCTAATAAAAACATACCTGGGACTGGGCAATTTACAAAAGAAAGGTTTATTGGACTTATAGTTCCATGTGGCTGGGGAGGCCTCACAATCATGGTGGAAGGGGAAAGGCACGTCTCACATGGCTGCAGACAAGAGAAGAACACTTTTACAGGGAAACTCTCCTTTATGAAACAATCAGACCTTGTGAGACTTGTTCACTATCACAAGAACAGCATGGGAAAGACCTGCCCCCATGATTCAGTTACCTCCCACTGGGTCCCTCAAACAACATGTGGGAATTATGGGAGCTACAAGATGAGATTTGGGTGGAGACACAGAGCCAAACCATATCATTCCACCTCTAGCCCCTCCCAAATCTCATCTTTACATTTCAAAACCAATAATGCCTTCCCAGCAGTCCCCCAAAGTCTTAACTCATTTTGGCATTAACTGAGAATTCTACAGTCCAAAGTCTCATCTGAGACAAAGCAAGTCCCTTCCACCTATAAGCATATAAAATCAAAAGCAAATTAGTTATTCCCTAGATACAGTGGGGGTACAGGCATTGGGTAAAAACAACCATTCCAAATGGGAGAAATTGGACAAAACCAAGGGTCTACAGGTCCCATGCAATTCCAAAATCCAGCAGGGCAGTCAAATCTTAAAGCTCCAAAATGATCTCCTTTGACTCCATATCTCATATCCAGGTCACGCTATGCAAGAGGTGGGCTCCCATAGTCTTGGGCATCTCCACCCCTGTGGCTTTGCAGGATACAGCCTCCCTACCAGCTGCTCTCACAGGCTTGCATTGCAGGTCTGTGGCTTTTCCAGGCAAAAAATCCAAGCTATTGATAGAACTACCATTCTGGGGTCTGGAGGATAATGGCCCTCTTCTCACAGCTCCACTAGGTGGTGTCCCAGTAGGGACTCTGTGTAGGGGCTCCTACCCCACCTTTCCCTTCCACATTGGCCTAGCAGAAGTTCTCCATGAGGGCCCTACCCCTGCAGCAAACTTCTTCCTGGACATTCAGGCATTTCCATACATCCTCTGAAATCTAGGTAGAGGTTCCCAAACCCCAGTTCTTGAATTCTGTACACTCGCAGGCTCAAGACCATGTGGAAGCTGCCAAGGCTTGGGGCTTGCAACCTCTGAAGCGATGACCCAAGCTCTTTGTTGGTCCCTTTCAGCCAAGGTTGGAGCAGCTGGGACACAGGGCACCAAGTTCCTAGACTGCACACAGCATGGAGATCCTAGGCCCTGCCCAGGAAATCACTTTTTCCTCCTAGGCCTGTGATGGGAGGTGCTGCTGTGAAGACCTCTGACATGCCCTGGAGAAAGACATTTTCCCCATTGTGTTGGTGTTTGGCTCCTCATTACTTATGCAAATTTCTGCCGCTGGCTTGAATTTCTCCTTAGAAAATGGGATTTTACTTCTTATCACATTGTCAGTATGCAAATATTCTGAAGTTTTATGCTCTGCTTCCCTTATAAAGCTGAATGAATGCCTTTAACAGCACCCAAGTAACCTCTCAAATGCTCTGCTGCTTAGAAATTTCTTCCACCAGATACCCTAAATCATCTCTTTCAAGTTCAAAGTTTCATACATCTCTAGGGCAGGGGCAAAATGGGGCCAGTCTCTTTGTTAAAACATAACAAGAGTCACCTTTGCTCCAGTTCCCAATAACTTCCTCATTTCCATCTGAGACCACCTTAGCCTGGACTTTATTGTCCAGGTCACTACCAGCATTTTGGGCAAAACCATTCAACAAGTCTCTAGAAAGTTCCAAACTTTCTGACATTTTCCTGTCTTCTTCTGAGCCCTCCAAACTGTTCCATCCCCTGCCTGTTACCCAGTTCCAAAGTGGCTTCCACATTTTCAGGTATCTTTGCCGTAGTACCCCACTCTACTTGTACCAATTTATTGTATTAGTCCATTTTCACACTGCTGATAAAGACATACCTGAGACTGAGCAATTTACAAAGAAAGAGGTTTATTGGACTTACAGTTCCACATGGCTGGGAAGGAATCATGGCAGAAGGTGAAAGGCATATCTCATAAAGCAGCAGACAAGAGAAGAACACTTATGCAAGGAAATTCTCCTTTTTAAAACAATCAGATCTCATGAGACTTATTCATTATCATGAGAACAGCACGAGAAAGACTTGCCTTTATGATTCCATTGTCTCCCACCAGGTCCCTCTCACAACCAGTGGGAATTATGGGAGCTACAAGATGTGATTTGGGTGGGGACAGAGATCCAAACCATATCACCTCCCCTGGCTACATTCTTCCACTGAGGCATTTTTGGTGGCAGGAAACAGAGACTCATACCTTGAGAAAAGATGGAGTGAGATGGGGACTGCTGGGACTTATGTGGAGAGAAGGTAGGTGTGTGTATTAGGGTTCTCTAGAGGGACAGAAGTAATGGAATATATATGTGTGTGTGTGTTTATTAAGTATTAACTCATACTATTACAAGGTCCCACAATAGGTCGTCTGCAGGCTGAGGAGCAAGGAGAGCCAGTCTGAGGTCCAAAACTGAAAAACTTGGAGTCTGATGTTGAAGGGCAGGAACCATACAGCACAGGAGAAAGATGTAGGCTGGGAGGCCAGGCCAGTCTCTCTTTTCCCATTTTTCTGCCTGCTTATATTCTAGCTGCGCGGGCAGCTGATTAGATGGTGCCCACCCAGATTAAGGGTGGGTCTGCGTTTCCCAGCCTACTGACTCAAATGTGAATCTCCTTTGGCAACACCCTCACAGACACAACCAGGATCAATACTTGGTATCTTTCAATCCAGTCAAGTTGCTCAGTATTAACCATCACAGTGTGTGTCTGTGAGTGCTGACCAGGGAGGTGAGAGCAGGGAGCAGCTGCTGGCCTCAGCTCTCTCCTCTAAGCATCCCGTGCTTTGTCCCCTCCTGCTCCATATCCCAGCTGCCTCCTTGTATGCTCTGTGCATGGTTTCTAGTCTTCTCCACTCTGCCCTGCCTTGACCCTTCTTGGCCTTTTCCAACCTCATGACCTCAGCAGTACCTGCCAACAGCCCCAGCTCTAACATCCTCTAGGTGAAGGTAACAGGAGAGGGAATCTGATGGGCTCTGGCCACCTTTCTCTGCCAGGCCTCAGTCCAAACAGGTTCATGACTTGGCTGTGCTTGAGCTAGGTGCCCTTGTCTGGGCCTATTGGTTTTCTCAAAAGTGGGAGGGGAACAGAGCCACTTGGTCAAATGCAGACCCCTAAGCAGCAGGGTCTGCAGAGGGGCAGTTTCCCTGGGCTCAGTCTGTCAAAAACACCCTTGATTCTTCTCCTAGTACCCAAGCTGGGTGATGTCAGACAGTCTGACTGACTCCCTCCCTGCCCTAGTCCTTGTGAGAGGAGGTACTGGAAGGTACTGGACTCCTGCAGGGGTATCACCTATCAGATTTTGTAACCCCATGAAAGACACTTGTGGACATTTCTCTCATTGGAACCATCCCATCTTGAAGGCTTAGCTGGTGGAAGGGGTATAGAAGATGCTGGCGGCATTCCCCACTACCCAGCCACAGTGTGGTGGATGTCTCCACGGGGGTTAATTGGTTTCTGGCTGATGAAATCACAGCAGACTTATCCACTGCTGAAGCTCTTCAACAGCATAACAGTTATTACTCCCTGGGCACTTCCCTGTTCCCTTCTGAGCCATTTCATTTTCTCAGTCTTGTCAGAAATGAGCATTTGCATCAGCATGTCAGTGCCCCCCTTGTAATAACGCAATAATGTTATTGTTTCCACACCACTGTTAGGAGCAGTGCCACAGAGGCTGCCACAGAGGCCTACCCACTCACTGGCCAAGCCCTGTCTGGGACTGTGGCCTCACTTAGTGGTACGCCTGGGTGGAGAGGCCATCTTACCACCATGGACCTCTCCGGTGGCCAGCGGGCGACCTCCCCACCAGCATGGGTGCTGCTGGCCCCAAGACCAGGCACTAAGAGTCTAGATCTCAACCCTTGCCCTTCTGTTGAGCCTGGACAAAGCACACAATTAGGAGAAGACTGGAAACAAGGCGATCTCTTCCACACTGTTCAGGCATATTCTGGCCCTTAGTGGGAGTTCAAAGGCTCCCACAGTCCATTTCTGGAGAAGGGCACTGCAGCTTCTAGCCCCTGGAGATGAGACTGAGGATCCGGGTCAGACTTCCATCCTAGGAACAAAAGTAAAAGAAAGATCCTTGTACTGTGCCCGGGGTGCAGGGACCTGCAGAAAGCTCTGGCTACCAGCCAAGTGTGTTTGGGTGTGCTCTTCTTGCTGGCTTTGTCCCCTGTGCATAGATAGAGACCTCAGCGTGGGACCTGCTACTATAGGAGCCAGATTGCCACAGATAAAGCAGCCCAAGATCCTGGCTCCTGAACCCCATTCCTTTCTCTCCTCCTCCTCCCCGTCCTCCCTCCTCCCCCTCGCCATCCTCCTCCTCCTCCTCCCCATTCTCCTCTTCCTCCCCATCCTCTTCTACCTCCCAGTTCTCCTCCTCCCCGCCTTCCTCCTCCTCCCCATCCTCCTCCACCTCCTTGTCCTCCTCCTCATCCTTCTCCTCCTTCTCCCCTTCCTCCTCCTAGTCCTCCTCCTCATCCTCCTCCTCCTCTCCCCCTCCACCTCTCACCCCGACCACCACTCACTCCATCCACCTCCAACCCATCCACACATCTCGACCCCCACACAGCATGGCCGCCCCCACCCACCCGCATCGACCAACAATGCCGTCACCCAG